>JAJHUR010080619.1:98882-113969 GCA_027495735.1 Lutjanus campechanus | reverse complement strand
TTTTAATCTAAAGCTCACTCACAGTTAAGTTATGAAGAAAAAAGTGACTGGAGGAGTCTTTAGAGGGGAACCTCAGTGATTTAAAATAGCTGTTCATGGTTCTGGAGGCATTGGGACTGAAGACAAGGGGATGAAATTCATTAGATTTTATTGATACTAATGCCATTATTGATTCTGCTCATCAGTCAGATTCTTTAGTGATTCCCTCATTGATTCCTGATCAATTTTTGTTGGGTCTTGCTGACTGATAGCTGATGGGCAAGTTGAGGTGGCTGTAGCAACAGTCTGTCTGCCACCATCGAAAAATAGGTAAAATGAGAGAATATTTGTATTGTACTCATTTTCATTTAAGATTTCTTAGTCAAAGAAAAAAAAACCTGCTAAGCCTGTCTGCGTGACTCAAATGTTAATAGGATATTTACCCTCAGTAATGGGTGTGCTGCACAGTTGGGAAGCAGACACACTCGTGTGGAGTGTCAAATACATGGCATTCCTGGAATTTAAGCCCATGCAAACCCATGAAAGGTGTTTGAGCATATTTCTGGTAGGGGTGGGGGAAACAATCAATTCTTTGTGGCATCACACTTCTCTCTTGAAAGATTTTGAATTGATACAGAAAAGTCAATAATGAGAACATTAACGCCTAATCTTTACATTAAGATTGGCTGTGATAATTTTGTATGGAAGCATTTTGCCTTCTGTGAAGCTGAAGGGAAAAGGGACCCAGACAAGAGCCACACTGTATGCAAGCTGTGTCTAATTAAACTAACTAAATAATTATAAATCATTTACGATTCCTCTGTAGTAGCAGTCTCATGGTGAAGAAAAACAAATAATATAGAAATCAAATATTTTGATACATCAGGTTTACAGGGTGTTTCCACTCTGACTTGAAATGGTCATTTTACAGACATTACAACTATCACTGTTGTTGTCTTTCTTTGTGAAATCAAGCCACGATTTTGACTGTTCCTTCTGCTCTGCCATGACTCTTTTATGTTGGAACCGGTTCGCAAATGGAACCAGTTCTTGATTCCCTTGTAAATAATATTAATGCAATAATTAAATTTCATGTAATGTTCGTACATTATGAATAACATTTAATAATAATAGACATAGTAATATAATTATTATTATTTTTATTTTTTTTGCCCCAATCCCCTCAGTCAAAGTTAGAGACGGTCTGTTAATTTGTTTTATTTCACTGAGCTGTTTCTCTGCCAGTAGTTCTTGCTCATACAAATATTGGGTACAATTCACTAGTTACGCTAACATTAGTATTGGTCCTCAAATAGCTTTTAAAACCTCATCATTTAACATTAATGTTTAATGAACTGTCAGCAAAAGATGTGCTGCTGGAGTTGGAGTTTTATTTTTCTCTCTAGAGGGATGTGATGAGTTATATTTGTTCCTCCGTGTGACAAGTCTTTACAAGTACAGACAAAACAGCTCACAAGTCAGTCACAATCAACTGGAGATGTGTGAGGACAATTGAGTGTTTCATTTCAGGTGACAGCAGAGTAGAGCAGCAGTGCAAATTCTTTTTCCTATGTTGATATTTGATTTTTTTTTTTTATAGATATCTGGTATTCCCCCAGCCAAGGGCATTGAGCAATGTTTTTTATTTTATTTTATTTTTTATTTTTTGCTCCTTGAACGCTTCACCAACCATTTGGTAAAACAAAATGAATTCAAAGAGAACATTTAATTTAGGTATTGTGATACATGGTGTTCGTTCAGCCATGGCCATTGATCAGGCTTTCACTGAGTCCTCCAAAGTGCCTGTCCCCTGTTAAATTAGCACTTCACTTGGATAATCTGTCTCAGATTTACTTAGGCCAAATAGGAGGATAATACCATGTCTAATTGTGATTATTTGGACTGAAATTGCAGTTGTAACATGATTTGCAATATTAGAGGGAATGATCATTCTTACATCATTATTGTCATTTTCATTGGAAAAACACTGAAATGATTATGGTGTGATTTTTGTAGGGATCTGTGCTGAACAAAGATGCTTTCTTAAGTCTGTAGAATATGATGTGTAGGCCAGAACATCTCTCCAGCACCACAATGTTTAATTTAAAATAGTATTTTGACACAAGTTCCCCCTAGAATGAGCCATTTATATCTACAGAGGCCACAGGTCCTCTTCCAGAGAGTCCGCCATGTTTCTACAGCAGCCCAGAATACAAGACAGACCAAACACTGGATAAGGCATTTATTTTGAAATAAGTATTCTTGCCAAGTACCATTTTCTGCTGCCCTGTCTTGACCAAGATGATGATGTTGATGCAGGACAAGAGGCACAGGTCTCAGCACTACTTGTGAATCCATTTTTATTAAGGTTAAGGATAAGTTTCAAATCTTATTAATCGCTAAAAATATCACCAGTATTCAATATATATATTGAATATTCAAGTCAATATGGTGGGATTCTTTGATTTTTAAAAACTGTGATCCCAAAATAGGTCAGTTCTGGCAACGGTCATTAAGTGTGTACAATAGAAACTTCTATTTTGAAACCCTTCATCTTTTATATGACTTGAGATTCTGGTGTGACTAGCCTAATCCTAATCAAGGCAAGTAGGAAACTTAATTTGCATGTAAGTCACCAGAGATTAAATGCTTTGAAATATATTTTTTAAGTCTATGTTAGTAGAACACTCTATGCAGGTTGAAAGAGTTGTCGGTGTGTAATCATTTTTCTTGTCCATACTGGCTGTGAAGAGATGGAAGACGAAACCCAAAGTTCTGCTCTGTGCAAAAGCCCAACTTAATATACTCTATATAAAATACTGTATATTATTGAGGCTTCAGTAGTCTGAAAAATGTAATTTTTTGGTATCTTCATCGTGACAGTCATCTGTTGGCTTGTTGTCATTTTATCCCAACAGCAAAGCTACATGTAATCACCAGATTAAATCCATTCACCACAGTACAGCAAGGAAATAGAAATCAAGAACTGTAACTGAACTGAAACTGTCACTTTTGAAGATACCACACGATTTTCAAACACAGACTGTTGAAGTCTTATATTATCTTCATCTTAACTTCAGAGCGAGGTCTGTGGAGTTTTACACTGTTGTTGCGTTATGAAGGTCTCACTTCAAAACCAGTATTGACAGAATGATTACACAGACCAGCATCTCTTTGATCCTGCGTACAGCATGTGAGTGGGTTTCACGTTATGTTTAGGGAAGATCTTACTTGAGACCCTGTCCCTCGTTTTTCAAGTGCACATTCTTGAATATAGTGTATTTGACTTTATTGTTGAATGCCGGCATTTTGTAAGATTACCATGCATGTGTGTATTTTATTTGATCTCATCCTGTCTGATTTTGTGAATGTGCTTTCTACAGGATGCAGACTGAGGAGATCACAGCAGGAGTACATGTTATCAAGGACCAGGAGCGTATAAACCAACCGACATCAGGACTGTCCTAAAGGGCAAGATGGTGTTGGAAGATTACAAAGAACTGCATTTGCAGCCGCCATTTTGTTTGAGCCTAATCTACCCTCCTGAACTCAAGTACACCTATAAAACACTCCAGTGTTTTCAAGGAGCGGGAAGCAACACACTCTCCAGGATCAGTATCAAAGATGATCAGAGTGCTGTTACCAATGTGTAATGGTGAAGCGGTCAAGATGCTCTACTAGAGGTAAAAAAAAAACAAAAAAAACTCTACAGGGTCACTTTAAGGTTGGATAGTAACTGTGGTCATGTTTAATGATCAACATCGTCCTTAAACAGGAAGCCTCATCTAAGAACAATTTCATATTCTTGTCTCATCGAGATGATCTCTTTAATGTGTGTTGTATTGAAATGAGTGTTTTCCTGAACAGTTTACTTCAATGATTAGAGAGGCTGCTGGCAGTAATTTAAGTACTGTAGTAATGTTTACACGTGTCCTATAATGTCACAGCAGTCATCCCTCTGTGCCTCGGATTATGCGTAATGCACGCGCACACAGTTAGGACGGGGGGAGATGCTCCAGCCTATTTCACCCACCTGCAGCCCCTCTGACCCGTGGGTTAACTGTAATGCCTGAAGTGGGTCATTTTAGCATCTCTGTTTGCTTCTCCAACCTATGATTAATTAAGAGACTAAATTGACCCTTCGCTAAGCCCCACCTCCAAACAGCAACTGTCCAATCATAGCTTAGCAACCATAAGGTTAAGTTTTCCATTTCTCTACACATTGAAGGTGTGCAGGAGGCTCTGAGAAGAGCAATACTCGGCGTTTCGTGAGTCTGAACTGTGACGTCTTTTTTGTGGTCTCTCAAAAACGTGAAACACAAGTGCACATGTGGGGTTAATGGATTAAACTCTGTCTTCATCTGCTCTGACATAAGCTGCAAACATTAGCATGTCCGGCTAACTAACACGAATTAAAACGCTTTTCTTTGTGGAAAGCCCAGTGCATCCAAACTGTGTTGTGGAAAATAATGACAATCTGAAATCTCATATTGTTGTACAGAGGTACAACCGAACTGACAAAAGGTGTAATTTAGGATTTTGAAATAGCTTCCTAGCAATAAAATATACAATCCGTTGGTGATAAACTTTGGTTTGGATAACAGCAGACTAACAACATGGGTCCTATAACAAGTCGGGACCACTCGTAATTTGTGTTCGTAGTAAAGAAGAAATTTTTTAAAAACTCAAAATATTGGAAAATTGGTGAATCATACAAACCACTTAACAACAAATCCGTTTGTACGAGTGGTCCTCCTCAAACTCACACATTTTGTTGCTACTTTTGACTTTGCTCCCGGCGAAAAAGAGTCGTAATTCACACGGCACTAAAAGGTCATTGTCAGTTACACATCAATAGTTCAAACAACTGGTGCTGTCAGTTTTCTTCAGAGGACAGTCTCCCACTTATGAGCTTTATGATTCATCTCTTACCACCGTGTTCCCATTGGAAGTGTAGTTGACTTGTATCTCAAGTTTTTGTTTTTTTGTATTCACTTTTGTTCCTTTGCTTTTTCACCAGTGAACCTTTTTTTTCTTTTCTTTCCAGCACAGTTGCTCATTGTTAGTACTGATGATTCAACCAGAGAAATTTACAGTAATGTCCATCCCAGCACTGCTTCGACTGCCAGTCGCCAAACATTGTCAATACAGAAACTGAACAGGAATTTAACTTCTGGAACAAAATAACCCAAAATAGCTCCTCCTACTTCACTACAACACAGAAGGGCTCTTACCATGGCAGGCAGTACACTCGGCAGATTAGTGCGTAGTTACAGATCGCACAGTGTGGTTGGTAGCAGAGCAGTGACTTTGAGCTCTATTTTAGTAATTTACCTTCATTTTCCTAGGAGAGTTACCGGGGTCAGACTTTATTGTACTCAAAAGTGGCTACAGCCTTGGTAGAGTGAATCATATTGCACAGTGAGTCACAGCTCACAAGTGATGCCGTGATGAACACTGTACAAGTTATAACCGTATATTATCTTCACGCTGTGTGCTTTGTACAAGGTTAAAGGAGTTGTTAGGTACTTGGTTACTGGAAAACATATGAAACAGTGATGAAATTACAGGAGCAATTTGTAACAACTGTGCATCTTAAAATGAGTACTGCAGTCCAAATAGAGTTGGAGCCGTAGCCAGTACATGAAATAGTTTAAATCCTATTTAATACACCGTCTATGGTTGAAGCGAGTTGTTTCCCTCCGCCCCTTCCTCCCCAGACCTGAGGAAGCTCAGGCAGGCTGCAGGAACACTGCAGGAGCGCAAGACGAGCACAGCATTCTAATTTGACAATAACAGGAAACGATCTCATCCTACACTGTAAGCTGATCAGCTGTTTATAACTGCCAGCTGTCTGATTGTTAATGTCAGATTATTACTGATTTCTTACGACTCACAGACACTTGCTCATTTGGCCAACATTCAGCGTTAATTTCAACTCTAATCTCCGGAGAAATGTGTAATATATTTACTTAATTTATCATCAAATGGCCACGATATGTCATCAAAGATAGAGGAAACATGCTGAGTTGAAACTTGTTTCTTTGACAACAACACTACAGCCACGGTGTCCTCCTTTGAAATTTATATTCTGGGCCAGAATAACTGTTTTTGTTTGCCTGTTTCGTAAGAAATCATTAATAATCTTTAAGACAGAGTAGTTGTTGATAACAGTTAAATTGTATAATATGTTAATTGATTCAGGCAGGCACCCACTGCACTCTGACTCTAGAGTATGTATTTTCAGGGCAGCGAGCTTTGTTTTTTTTTTTTTACATTGACAGACATCTGGGGAGGAGGGAGCAGGGGGAAACAACTCGTTTCAACCATAGAGCGTGTATTAAATAGGAGCTCAACCTATTAAATAAGATCCTTGGCTCCAACTTGCTAATTGGTACTCATTTTTGGATATGCAATTGCTACATATTGCTCCTTTTAATGTAAAATGGGCAAACAAGTACACAAGTTACAAATCAGAATAGAAATTTCCAAGGAGGACACCGCAGCATTGAGGAGAGGAGGAGTCAGTTTTTCAATATTTCTGTTATTTAAGTCTGTGTTATTTTATGATAAATTACAGTAAACATATTACAGATTTCTTCTTTAAGGGGATATGTTTTATTTAAAAAACGAATCCAGTTACTGATCTTCCCCACTCCGAGCAAAGTATGTCAAGTCCTTCCAGACAATTCTCCATTTCATTTCTCCTGAAAACAGCGTGCATAAATACTCCTGTTATTCTAATCGGAGGCTGTGTGCCGCCGTGCGATTGGCTGATCGCTTGATGACTCACTTCAACAGGCTGGTGTGGGGCTGGCAAGGAGAAAGTGGGTGGGTGGGTGGATGGTTGGGTAGGTGGTGGTGGTGTAAAGGGGAGCAGGCAGGAGGCGGTAGTAAAGCTCTCTCCCACAGCTTGCACGCCTGCCTGTGCGCATTGTTGTTGTCAGAGCACGCCGTTTTTGTCACACACTTACACACACAAACACACCATAAATACTTGCAAACTTAATCTATACACACTTTGTCACTGTTTTTCTGTTCAGCCATGGTTGCCTTTAGCCAGACTTGAGGAGAAACACAGAGCCTGGAGGAGAGAGAGGGAGAGAAAGACTTGTGCTGATCACAGAGTCTGCAGCCCCCAGCCTTCCCTCTGTTGCTGCTGCTGCTGCTGCTACAGTACGTGTGAGAGGCAGAGAGGAGGGAGGAGAGGCGGCGGAGGCAGAGCAGAGCTGGTGTTTGTCTCTGAGACTCGGAGGGAAGAGGAGAGCGCTGCGAGCAGAGCAGAGCAGAGCAGAGCCAGTCAGTCCGTCCTCTGGTATGTGTCCAGTGTGAGTGACTCAGTCCAGTCCCTGCGCACACCAGGACTCTGACACCAGCCACAGGAACAGGTGAGTCTCGTGATGAACTCCTCACAGTAGTGTATGATGATAATTTGACTTGACACCTTTGATATGATCATTAATATGATAATTTCACTGATTTTTTTAATGCATTTATAACAAGAATGTGTTGATTCAACTGAAAGTTCTCGTAAGAAATGAGGCGTATCCATCATTAGTTCTGCCTGTATGTGTATGTGACGGATGTGGGTGTTTTTTTTTTTTACATGTATGTTTGTATGTGTGAAGGCTTGTTTACCTCCTGACTGACAAGTGAAAAAGACCACTGGGACTTGGGGGGGGGGAGCCTCTGATGGAGGAGTGAATCCATCTGATTTCATCCCCATTTCCCCCCATGTGTAAAGCCATGTGTGAGTGGAAGAGAAAGTGGGTGGAGTGGGAAGCAGCTCTGCTACTGTTATCTTGTTTAGAAACAGAAAAAAAAGAAAAAAAGAAAAGACGATGAAGACAGCACCATCGCAGATGCTGTGGCAGATTCTACAGTGTTTGATGGAATGCAGATTGTGCATACATGTCTGTTCGCAGTGTTTGTGGACACAGAAATTTATCGACAACTGTCGGGGAAATCTGCAGGTGTTTACATTTGCTTTTCTTGAGCTTAGTGTGAGCCTTTTGTCTCAACTGCGCAAGAGAACTACTGCATCCATCCCTAGTTTTTGTAGCACTGACAGGAGGCGATCACTGTGGCGTAAGATTGTATCAATATTCTCAGTTCAAAGTGTAATCCATTACATAATACGGTGTTGGAGCTGACATCTAATCATAGATTTGTCTAATGAGGAAGATTATGCATGATGCAAGATTTTTCTGTAATACTACATGTCATATAAAGACAAAATGTTGCCAATTTGGCAGATTTCGTTGCACATATGCCCGCTATTTGACAACATATCTAAAGTGATTGATTCATCCTATTTAAACCTCTTTTTTCCTATTTCTTTTGGCCATGACTGAGCTCAAACTTCATTATTTTTAATGTGATAACACCTGTCTTCTGATCTACCATCTAAACGAAACATTTCAGAGTCCAGACCCTTCTCCTCCATGTTAGTACGTACCACTTGTCGCTTGTACTGTTGCATCCTGGAATGTAATTTGTGTGTAATGGCAGCTCACTAGTGTTTACCGCAGGGATTCAACAGCAGCAGCAGGTTGGGTCCAGAATCATTTCCTCCACTGCACAACTTGTTGAATCAACTTCACTTCTTTTGAAGTTTGCCTGTGAAGTGAGGCTTTTAATCTGCCGTGACGTACTTCTTCAAGCCCATATGATTTGCGTACAGAGGGGACAGAGAAATACGAGGCTTTGAATAGGACCATATGGCTGAATGAGATTTCACAGAGAGACATTGTCAGTGTCTAGATGCTTTAAACCCCTGAGCCATGACCGTGATCTGGGGTTGTCATTGAGAGTGGGGAAAAAAAATTCCCTCAGTGTTTTGGATGCTGCCGTTTGTTTGCCTCCGACTGTCAATCTGTCACTGAGTGTGATGTGGAGGAATCAGCCCCAGCTCCCCATTGACCCTGCCACATCCCTTTATCACCCATCCCTCAATATATCTGTCCATCCATCCATCCATCCCTTCATGTCGCTCCCACCGGGCTTCAAATGTTTGTCTCTTCACTTTCACCGAGCACCTCCCTCCCTCCCTCCACCCCCCGCTCCGATCTGGTCGCCACAGAAACGGCTGATTCAGGAAGGGTGGGCGGGTGTCTCAGAGCTCTTGCTGCTCTGCCCCATGCGGTGCTTTCACAGTACATTTCTGCTTCTGTGCTGCTTTTATGGCCCTGATATGCTGACAGTTCAGGTGGCTCTGTCAGATGTTATACAATTGTATCAACTACACAAAAGCTGTTTGTTCATTTCCCTCAAAGGACGTGTTCGGTATTTAGGGTTGCGTTGCCAGTCATGTTCAGTTTTTCTTCTAACAAACCGTACAAAACACAAGGAACCTCTTCATCGCCCGCTGACAAATCACTGGGAGAGGTTTACTTTGCTGAATTTGTCTCTGACGTAAATGTCTCCTAACTGGTTGACTAATTAAATGTTAGGTTGGTCCTGAGAGACTGCGGGCCTATTTTAGCTTAAACATATATGACACTCGGGTCGGAGTCACGCTGTGTATGTTTAGAGACTACACAGAGGTGATTAATAATGTAATATACCATGACCGAGTCATTTAATAATAGATATGCTATGACCTTTCTCTTACATAAGGTCGGTAAAGCCGGAATGGAGCGATGGCGTGCAGAGTTGAAATAAATAGATGGAATTGAAAAGAAAAATCTTGGATAAATTACCCCCTTCTAAACCGTGTATTACAGCAGACCTCCCACTCAAAATACAGTGAGCGCCAGATAAAAGATTTTTGTAATTACAGATGAATTCATCACAAGTGGCTTTTTGTTTTTTTTGTGTGTGTGTGTGTGTTGTGGCTTTATCCATTTTGTTGCATTTTTAGGATAGCTCCGGTTGCCATGGTGATAATTTGTACAGTAGCTTAAAACAGCGCCTTTTAGAAAAGGCTTGTGAACAGGAAATGAAACCTGCATTTGCAACGCAGTCAATTCCAAGCAGGACCCCATGAGCTCGTCCTGCTGTGCCTGATTAAATTAAAATGGGAATTTGTATTCACTGAGGAGGTAATGGTTATAAGACTGGCTCTCTGTAAATTGTTGTGCTCCCTGAAAATCAGGCTGTTGATGTTTTTGTGTTCATTGTACACATTATTGATCACAGAGTCATACACTGTCTCCGGCACACTACCTCTGACAAATAGTTGCAGCAAAAAAGTTAGTTGCAGTTAATTTTATTTGGCTCTTTACAGGAATGTATAACAGGTTCTAGTGAGTCTAACTAATATTAATTTAAACAACTGTTTGATCTCAGTTGATTTAATGAAAAAGTCTCAGATTATGAGTTTTCTTCTGTTTTTTTATGTTTTAGAGAACAAAAAGATATAAATATGTGCAGGCTGCAGGGATTTTTCCACCCTGCAGTGTTCAGCCATTACAGTCAGTGGTGACGCAGCCCGAGACTCACACAGCACACTGCAGACCCGTCACAAGACACAGCCGGAACAAAGAGCACACACACTGTCATCTAAGTGAAAAACGCAACACAGATGATAACTCAAAAGTATCTTTAACAATACATCACAGGGCTGTAGATTGGAAGAGGGTGACGTTACGATGCCATGTGCTGAGACCCTCACTCACCCTTACCCTGCTACTTTTTAAGGACACTGTCACTGTGGCACTGGAAGCCTTAGGTTGGAGACCTTTAGATCACTTTGATGTCTGTGTACCTATTCACTCTTTCATGATGAACATGTGAGGTTCTAAATGCATGAGGAGGAGTTCACAGATGACGACAACCACAACGTCGGTTACTTTGATGTTGTGTGTGTGACTGCAGCCTCACTTGATGGTTCAAACTCTTAACTAAACCAGACAGGTAAGTTCATAAAGGAGGAATCAGATGCTTATAAATGATGATAAGGAAAATATAAAAGTTTTGTAAATATATTTATGTAGACTCGAGCAAAAGAAGCTATTGTTTCTATGATAGTTAATGGGAATCTAAATAAAATTAACTGAAAAGATATTTATAGTAGGAATCAAATTTTGAGTTCAAATCAATTAATAAATCGTTTTAAAATTTAATGAATAACTGCTAAAACCAGGCTTGTCCTGGAGAGGTAGGCTAACCATGTGCCAGTGACACTTCATTGCATTTGTTCAATCCCCCAAAGTATCAATACTATCAATAGTAGCATCAATAGGATCAATGCAAAAAAAAAAATGGATCCATTACATATCACAAAACATCCTGGGCCCATGAATATTATATAATTTGCATCTCTTCCACTGTTGTCTGCATGTGTGCAGTGATCATTCACAAAATTTCTTTATTTACCAATATTATTTATCTTTATTTAAACATGCATGTTAGTAAGTAATTAACAGAGAATAGTAAAAAGAAATGCCTCATTTTTGGCAAATTATTTGGTGGTAATATGGTCAAAAGGATAATAGTAGTTATGCCATAACTCACTCCCGTACATGATAGTACATTAGCTGCTTTTTTCCTCGCCCTGGTATTACAGTATTTGTGGTGTCGCCCACCACTGTACTGCACAAACCCACTGAATGTGCACTAAAAGGGTGTCACTGCCTCCCCTCCCCTTTTAAATGCATTCACTGTCATGTCTGCACAAATAACTGAATCAACAAGTAAACACATGTCCATAGCAGTTATAGTATACTCAGTAATAGTGTGTTTACAATGCTTTTAAGAGAGCCTGCATGGAATAAAATCCTTCCATATTACAGCTCTCCTTTTACAACATACTGTAATGGAAGTGTGCAGCGTTCACTTTGAGGTATAAAAAAAAAAACGCAGTCTTTTAGGGCATTATATCCTGAGTGTAAGACACATGTGGAAAGTCATCTTGCTCTGGCCCCTGCACTGAGAAATTATACATGTTTTTCTTATTAAAAATAACTGAATAAGACTTTGCTGGAATCAGATTTCATTTGCAGAATTAAAGTGAATTGGTTTCTAATGGGTGCTGTTGCACCATCGAACATAATAAAGAACTGCTAAAGATTAATCATATAATAATAACATAATAAACTGCTGCTAAAGATGTATTTGTGTCAGTAATGTTTGTAAACAGAGCAAACTGATCCAAACACTACAATAAACTGTCCATATTTTAAAACCTGAGAAACATTCATTCATTCTTTATAAGCATATTAATTTGTATAATACTTACAATAGTGCCACAGTGGGAGAGGCCCTTATATTGTTTTGAATAAAAGAAATAGTCAAATGTATTCAGGACTACAGTACTATTATAATTTACTTAATAATGCCAATGCAACACCGACTAGGGTCGCCAGGGACCCCAAAAGTGCAGCAAGAAACGACTTCTTCATAGCAAATTATAGCAAAATGTTAACTTATCTCTTTTGCAAAACATTATTAGTTCTGTAATTAATATAATCTGAAAACATTATAATTTTATTTTAGGAAAGTTACAGTTAATATGTAAATTGTGCAAAGAGCAGTATATAGGTTTTAGTGAATAAGGACTCCTGGCAAACATGGACTCAACAAATAGTTCCCTCTAATAAAATAGGCGGAACTGGGTGCTTTTGACTTTTGACAATACATGGGTATTTTTAAACAGCGCTAATTTAAACAGAAACAGAAGACAATGATATGAAGTCTTTAGGAACAAATTGATTGACAGAATAAAGCACCTGTGGGATATGGCAAAAAGTTTACCTCTGGAGTCTGCAGGTAACCCAGTCAGTAGGATTAATGTTAATTAGAGGATTTTCGAGGGCTCTTCCTATGTTTGGGCCCTGTGTACTTAGTTCCACTATTCGCTTCACTGGTACACCCCTGAGAGTTGAGCTTGTGACAAATTTTTTCAGTAAAGACATTTAAAAAGAAGGTCCTGCCTTCCTGCTCCACTGTCACACATTATTCCGGTGCTACAAAATAGAAATAAGTTTAAGGAGCTTGTTTTCCTTCAGAAGATATAACACAGCCTAATGCTACAACATAGAGTAGATAAAAGCAGTAAATAATGTTTGTGCATCACAATGGGAAAAACAAAACTGTCTGAGAAAGATCTACAGAAAGAGGGAAAAACAGCAGCAGGTATCCTGCAGTATCACAGACTGTTGGTCAGCATGAACCTGATTTATCGTAATAGCAAAGAGGCAAAATCATGGATAATAAAGGTAACATCAACCTTTAAACTATCTACCTGGGACCTCAGTATATAAATAAATCTACTGCAAACCACAGGATCCTCAGCCACAACCTGTTTGCCTCCTAAAATGGAAAGTAATAAAAACTGTTAAAGGGTAAGTCTGCAGATATTCTGTATTTTTCTTGCTGTCAGCAAACCCCACAAAAGCAGCAGTTGATCCTACTAGCATGAACCAGTATTACCTGTTGAGCCAAGCCTCCATTTTTTTTCACCGGGTAATGTGGTTCTGCATTGTCATGAACATGGGCACTATATTTTATTTTGAAGAAATCCTGCATAACACCATCCTGCAGCTGTAAATAGTCACTGGAGCACTGAATAGCACTAAATCTGCAGCTGAAAATAATCCCCAACTGAACCCCCTATTCACAAAGGACTAGTATTACCAGGGGACCCCACTGATTTAGAAGTGACCCCCCCATGTCTGTGTTTCATGCAGTGCATTCACACAAGACAAGCAAAGTCTGCATTTTAATTTAATCTACTGACATTATCCCCAGGACATGGTGCTAACAGAGTTCCCATGACATGGCTGTGTGCTTATTGTTTACATGTTTCCTGTAAAACAGGCAGCTGGGATGGGACATGTCACAGACTAGCCAATAGCCAATAGAGCTATGAGGTACCCGTGAACAACCTTGGTCCCGTATTCCCTGTCAGTCCTGAAGCTGTGAAGCTATCCCAGTGACCAGCCATGTTCACTGGGAGGCTGCTGAGTCCTGCAGTTCTGTTGCTTGCTAAGAGCAGCTAACAGTTAACCATTAGCTGCTTTACCAGCAAGTAAGCTATAGCTACTTGTCCATCAGGAAAGCTCTGTAATTAAATAACATCCAGAGGACATCAGATAGGAAACCACAAAATATTTTCTCCATAAAATATGATCCAATTTAACCCAAATCAGTGAATAAAGTTATAAAAGTGCGCGTTTGTACAGTGAGGCCTGCTCCCCAGAAACACTCCTGCCTGCTGAATGGACATATTCTCCTTGCATGCTCCATTGCGTCATGAGCAAGAAAGTGTTTAATTGGATGCAAATTTAGTAACGCCCCAAACTGCAGGATAAGTCATCAACCAATTTTAATAGTTTTCTGGGAAAATTATGGGAACTTCAAGGGTCTGTGTAGAATCGGAGCATCATCAGCAGACACATTAAAACGATAGTGTTACAAACAGAAATACATGTTTACAGATCAGTTACATCAAGTAACAGATGCTTTGTGGCTGTACTTGAATATGAAAAGCTTTTTTTCTTCCTAACCTTTTCTGTCATCGTCACTCGTTTTAATATGGCCGATCTCACAGCAAAGCTGTCAACTGCTGTTTAACATATTATGAACAATCAAATTTAATATTTGTTCAGTTGTCTGACAACAGAAAACAGTTGTTAAAAAAATTAGGACCCCAAATGAGATGCCAATTCTGAGATGCAATGAGCTAATATCACGTGACCATACCATGTTATGGCAGGTAATTTGTGGTGGAATTTTTTCATGACAAATGTCGGACATGCCAGATGCACAGGCTTAAGATCACAAATGACTCTTACAATTCTAACAAATTTCTAGAGGTCCCCAGGTAATACTAGTCCTGTGCTAACAGGGCTTAATACACTATTTACTCCTGGTTCATTACTGTAATGTTTGCTATAAACCACAGTGGCCAGCTGTTTTAGGAAATTGTAAAGCCTTTTTTAAAAATGAAAGTGCATATTTGTGACCTAGTTTTACTCTTGCAGCAGAAACTAATGGTTTCGGAGCTGAGTGCCATAGACAGGGTAGGGAAGTCGGAAAGCAGACAGAAAGACAGCCTAACACATTCTGGGCTTTTATTCTTTGACAACAAAAGGGCTGAATATTGCCAGCTTTCACCTTTAAAATCCAAGATTAAAAACTATCACAATCTGTAAGAAACCTGCG
>JAJHUR010080619.1:22627-89783 GCA_027495735.1 Lutjanus campechanus | reverse complement strand
GGCTGTGTCTGCAGAGACCCTGCCTCTGTATTCCCTTATTTTTCTCATTATCTTGCTGTGCTTGTGACGTTTCACCAACCCAAAGCGTCGGTATTTGACGTCCTGATATGTTTCTGGTGTATATACGAACATATTCGGACAAATCCCACTGCTTCTAACTTAAAAAAATACCAGATGGTTCCACAACATGAAAAAGTGACATGTGCTGTTCAAAATACCTTCAAACTGAATGCAGAGTCAAAAAAAAAAAGGCATCTAGTCTGGGTAACTTGACAGTTTGCGACTATTTCACAAACTGCTTTGATACTGGGATAGTACTTAGACACGGCTCAGCTTTGAGCTAAATGCTAACTAACATCAGCATGCTAACATGCTTATAATGACAATGCTAACATGCTGATGTTTAGCAGGTATCATTGCTACCTTGTTCACCATCATTGTTTTAGCATGTTAGCACTAAAGGCAAAGTACAGCATAAGATGATAGGAATGTCATGAGTTTTGCAGGTATTTGGTCATAAAACAAAACAAGAATATGGCAACACTTTACAATGCAGTACACAAAAATATGAGTAGTTACTAAGGAACAAACGAGGAATGAATGAGGAACAAGCTGATACTTAATGAACCATTTATTCCTGAATAACTGATTCGAGAACTGTAGTAAAGAATGATGGGATGCTAGAGAACTGACTGGGATTTCCGGTGTTGCTGAATCATTTCAGTAGGTAATGATTAGTTCAGAAGTATCTGTGAATCAACATACTGACCACTTTCTTCATGAGTCGCTTCTGATTAACTACGAACCAACTGTTGAGTGGCACAAACTATTAATGACTCATTAATTAGTAATTACTCCATCATTAGTTACTGTTTTTGGCCCCCCTCTAGTAGAGTGACACATTATACTGAGTAGTTACTAAGCAGACTCTAATTACTTTGTGATGAGTTACTGTTATTATAGTGGTAGATGAAAAGTAAGTACCAAAGTTATTACAGTTCATCAGGTGGGAAAAGTTCACAGTGATCCATCCAGCAGTTGTTTAGCTCTTTCACTTAAAACCACAACTGGCAAGTGTGAAGTGATGCATCATACTGAATAGTTCCTAAGTAGACCCTTATTACTTCATGATGATTTACCAAAGGTTTGACCTGATGAGGCTATATATCCTTTTGGGACCATGAATCTCTGTACAACATTTCATGGTAATCCATTCAGTAGATCTGAAGATATTTAAGGCTGGAGCAGTGAAGTGTTCAACCTACCGACAGACACACACGGCCATCCCGAGAGCATTGCCCCCAAAATAATCCTCCTTTTTATGGAAAGAGCTAGAGGCCTTGCTATTTATAATTTAAGTTGGTTGAATTTTAAATGTTCTAACAAGATAATTTATGTTATGTATAAAAGGAAAATTAAAACTACACCCTAGAGATGATGTAGAAAAAGTCAACAATGCCTGCTTGATCCATTAAATCTTCCACTCCCATGAGGCTGCGGACCAAAATCTTTGGTTTCCTCTCAGGAGCTCTGCGTCACTCTACGCAGTTTTGACGAGATGAGAATGTGACGCGGGCCAAGCTGTTAACTATTACACCTCCTTTGTGAAAACCACACGCGCTCAGATACTTCTAACCAGCAGATCCTCTCCATCGCTGCACCACCTGCCTCTCATCAACCCCCTCATCAAGCAGAATAAGATCACCGTTAATCCACTTGTCTCTGCCTGTATCGTACCAACGGCGCTCCCACTGCAGAGCTCAGCTGTTCCCTTAAGGCTTCCTGCAAGCCAAGAGTATAGAAAGGTGCTCACAGCCTACACACTGCCTTTATGCCTCTCCCTCTCACACTTTCTTTTTCTCTCTTTTATAAACACATTTATCTTTGTTTTTTGCTTGGATTGTTTTGTTTTTTTCTTCTGTGAAGGACCAGGTTAGTGAACTTCAGGAAGTCAGGCACATACAGGAGACACTGTTCTCAGGAACAACTTTGTACTTTTTACTTGACTATTTCCAATATATGCAGCTTTCTACTTTAACTCAGAGGGAAATATTATACTTTTCGCTCCAGTTCATTCACCTCACCACTAAAGTTACACTCTACTTTTCATTTTACACAAATAACATGTTAAGCTTATAAAATACAGCAGATAGTTAGAGATCACAGCAATGATTCCCAACCTTTTTGGCTTGTGGCCCCTCACAAAAACCAGTGTATTGTTATGTTTCAGATGTCTATGAGTTGTTAATCTCTATAAACAGATATTGGCATATGAATATACCGAATCTGTCGGCAAGGGGCAAGATATAGGTATCAGAAGTTGGTATGATTTCCATTTGCAGTCAGAATAGTCCATGTGGAGACCAAAAGAGGCAGAACGCTTCGGCCAAAAGGCAGTCTCATAACCCATCAGCTATCGCCTGGCTATTTAACTTTTTATTAGGTTTTAAAAAATATATTATTTTATTTGACTGGAGATCCACATATCCATCAAATATTTTTTCATTTTCTTATACAGTTTTTAAACATTAAAGATGGTTTGAAAAATTCAAAGAAAAAAGGATTATATACAATAAAGTGGAAAATTTCAAGATGCAGTAAATCACCTCACCTGTATATAAATACACAACTATATATCTAAATATCGCTCCCATTTTACCCTTTCTTATAGATAACATCCATCTTTACACAAACAAATAAATAAATAAATAAATAAAATGCACATTGAAGAATATTCTCAAATCTCTCCTTTTTTTTTTTTCCACCAATATGCCTTCATCTTTCCTGCACCACACCTCATACAGTACATTTTTACTCCTGTTGGGTAAAGATTTTAAAAAAAAATTACTGGTTAAGTTCATGACGTTTTTAAAAATGTATCTGCATTCTTATGCAAATATCTGTTTACAAAGATTAGGCGAAACATGTCTTTCTTGTCATTCTTGCATCTCAAGTTGCTTATCGAACTATAAACAATGACTGACGCACGGATCTATTATTCGTTTATCCAGCCTCCGACAGACTGGAAGCCCCAAAACATTGGCCATTACCTCAGAGACTACATTAACTGATGAGTCCCAAGATTGATAAATCGTTAGCAGTTCTACCAAAGAGAAATTTCCCCTCTAAATGTTTCAGATGGTTTCATTCAAAATAACTATTTGATGCCCAAAGAGGTAGAACTAATATTTCACAAAACAGCAAACATTTAAAAAACCAAAAAACCAAAAATGAATACAGATTCATGCATCAGAGCTTTGATGTCTTAACTAACTGTAAATAAAGCAGCTAAAGCTAGCTCCATCTCGACCAACTACTCACAACAGTAGAATACTATTTAACATTCATGCATCATTAGTCTAATCATGTTATATATAAGAATATATCAGTCACAGAGCCCTTTTTTACTTTTACTTGTACTGGAGTATTTTTTGTTGTTGCCATTTTTGTTATTTTTGCTTAAGTAAAATATCTGAGTCCTTCGACCACTGGAGATGTGTAGGTTTGGTTTGAGGTGGAGCTCATTGTGTGAAGCATGTTGTCGTGTGTCCTCTCCTGCTGTGTGGTCACTCAGTCCCACGGGACAACAAATCAAGCCCTGCCACCACATTTTAGGGTTGATATGTATTTATTTACTTCCACCGCTCCCCACGCTAGCTCTGTAAAAGTTTCTCTGATTATGTTGTTCCTTCGATGGCGGCTGCTGATGCCTGCCATCTCATCTGGCGGGGGAGTTATGGGAGTTATTTTGGCCACAAAGTCTTTCAGAGGACCATCAGGGGAGATCCAGTACCAAGGAGGTAATTGAATTTGAGGTTTCAGCTAATGATTTTTCCAACAGCAGGACATTCCCCCCTTCTCCTGGGCTCACGGTGTCATGCATGGCCTGCGCGGAGTGTCGCACAGGCAAGTCCTAAATCATCCAATAATGGCTTTGGAGAAGCTAAGTACCTCTTACTCTTTTTAACAGGTAGATTTAATAGCACTTGTTAATCCATATATGTACTGAGCTTTCCATTGTGTGTGTAGTCTTATAGGCTTCGCTGAACAGATGTTAAACTAGATTCATTGCCTTTGGACAAGAACTTCATTGTTAAAAAACAATTAGGGGGTAATGAATCTCAATGAGCTCAGGATACTATATTATCACTAAACACATGAATTCATTAGTTGTTTTATTTAGGTTATTGTGTGTTTAACTACTAAGGGAATTTGGGACTGTCAGGATACTGTCATAACCATGTTATGACACCTTTAATGTACATAAAGGAGTCTTTATTGATGTTTATGACTATTGTCACTAAGTTTCATTTGGCCAGTTGTGTCATTTTAAAGCATAGTTGACATTGTTTTAGTCATTATGACCACTATGTTATGACTACTTGACATTATTCAAGACAGTTATATCAAGAATCATTGAATAACAATAGATGAGCTTGGTCGAGTGACGTAGATGTAGAAATCCCTGAAGATGACTGGAAGAGAGTTTGTCAAGATGCACAAAGCCAGACAATTAACACCAGAATTAAGATGATACAGTTTAAATGCTCGGTCCCTGTTACTTTGTTTTGATAATAATAATCCTGATTCATGTATCAAATGTGGCCTAGAAGAAGGCACATTATTCCACTCCCCCAAAATTAAACAGTTCTGGGAGCAGGTCACACAAACTATATCTGGTATTATCTCTATTAGGTTGCCTGTCTGCCCTCAGGTATTTATCCTTGGACCACTTCCACCTACTTTAAGACTGTCAGGTGCAAGATTTTTATGCTTATCATTTTATGCTCACTTCAGGCTAAACACTGTATTGCAATTGCCTGGAAGACCACTGAGGCACCCACAGTTGGATACTGGTTTAAAAAGTCTTTCCAACATTTTGACACGGAAAACAGACTTATGCTACCAAGGGGAAAATACAGAGCTTTTTAAAAATATGGCGACATTTTATTAAATATCTTGAGAGTCACTGACCAAGATGCTTGCTGAGTACTTGAAAATGACAATATTGCAACGTTTTTTTGTTTTGTTTTTGTTTCTTGTCGGTTGTGTGTGTCATTAATTCTTGACCTCAAGTAAAGTTGTACGTTTTGAATTTGTCATAAAGATGTCATTAAGTGTTATTACACTGTCAAATGCTTTTATAACGATAGCTTGTTTACTTGTTGCTAAAGCAGGCTAACCGCGATCTACTCAAATGTAGCTGGCATTAGCTAGTTAGCTGACTAGCCACCTAATTAGCTGGCTCAGCCTCAGATTGCCAGGACCCAAACCCAGCAAGAAAAACGACATTGGTACTGTATTCCCTGTCGTCAAACTAGCTCAGTCTCAGAGACTGTTTGGTCCCAGTCCAGCCGAGCTCTCTTGTATGTCCAGACTCAGCTGTATGCTGACATTGCTAGCATGGTCGGGGAAACTAAGTGTGGACTGGTATTGTACATGTGCCAGTACTAAGGTGTTTTTTGTTGTTTTTTTAGCTGAGTTTGGCTCCTGGCACCGGCGTAGAGTTGGCTAATTAGGCGGCTAGCTGCACAGCTCACTGAACTAACCAGGCTAACTAGCTAATGGCAATTACAGTTCAGCAGACAGCGCTTAGCCTACTTTAGCAAAAAGTAAACCAACTAACTGCTTTCTGTCCATCTGGTTACTTTAAATCACCTCAGTACTGCAGCCCTACTCTGTCGTCAAACTGCCCTCATTACATTTAATGACATCTTGGTGTCACTTTAATTGAGGTCAAGGAAAATATTCATGACACACTTATAATGGTCCCATGACGTGTCAAAACCAACCACATATGACAGTTTAATGTCATGTTAAAACATAAAGCAGTCTCTTTAAGTTTGATAATGTGAAGTTTTCATAACAAAAACATCTTGAACAACATAAACTTTGCATAAAAAATATATAATATAATTGACCAAATGACACCTGATTACAACATTCATAAAGACTCCCTCATGTTCATGACAGGTTTCATAACATGGTTATGATAGTGTCAGGGCAGTCCTATGCACACCCTTTCAAATGAAGTGTTATAAAATGTTATATCTGTGTTTCCTGTTAAGACCCCTGATGTGTGAAGGTGACCAGAGCGATGACTGAGCCTTCCTTTTTTTTTAAAAAAAAGAAACAATCTTCCCCTAAAATGTCAAACATTGACATCTCCATCTCAGCTTACACAGTTACATTATAATTAGCTTTAACATCTACAAGACTAAATTGATAGTGAAGTATTTCTTGACTGTTTAAGTGTTCTTTAAAGTATAAACTTTGTTCGACCCCATGCTGTCTTTTGGCCTAGACAGATTGACAGCCTTGAAGCTGCAGTTAAATTTGAAACCTGGCAACTTCAAGGCTGATTGGACTTCATTTGTAGTTCAGTCAGGAACAGACATTTCTCCCCTTGGACCCCTTGTCTACTCACCTCCATTGTTATCCTTTTATCCTTTTTTTATGTTGCTCCACATAATATTCATCTCACTTTCTGTCTTTCTTTCTCCAAATCTTACTCCGGCATCTACCCTCCATTAAATCATAATATATTTATTTCTCTTTCCAGCTTGGAAGCAGCTCTTATCACAAAATGAGTGGGTATCATAATTGCTCCTCTTATCCCACCTCGGCTCAGCCCACAGCTCTCTCTCTCTCTCACACACACACACCACACACACAGAGAGAGTCGTCGTCACTGGTGCTGTGCTGTAACCCATTTAGGTGCGACATCTTGTTGTTGCCCTTCAGCTGCACAGATTCACGACTAATGGCTACCAGATTTTTCTCATTAGTTAATTATGTTTTGTGATAAAGTCTACAGCTTTGAGCTGTTAGCTGAATGGCTTTTAGGCTAGTAGTAACTGATCACCTCTGTATACACACCAAAATTGGCCTTTTTTGCACTTGTTGCATTGTCATTATGCCTGACTGCATGCTTCATTCAGCCCAGACAAGCTGGTGTTTGTCTCGGTGATCTCCTCTGAACTCTTCTGCAACCTCCCATTGCAGTGTGGCTGAGGTCAGAGGCCAGTAAAAAAGAGAAAGGCTCTATCAGAGATAATGGTTGCGCCCACTGGTCTATATGTAATCATACTCTTACCGGTAGCTGCCCGATATCATTTTCCTCTCAGCCTGTAATTCTGGCCTTCCAGTCATGGAGGTGTAAGTGATTCACAGGTTTACAGGTTCAGAGGGAACACCTGCTGCAGTTCCGGTCCGTCACATGCATACACAGATTGGTTCCTTTCAGAATCTCTCTCTGACTCTGACTTGATCTATTGAGATCTGATCGATTTGTCCCATCTCATTGTCTGCCTCTTTTTGTACTGTCACAGTCAATTTATATTTCTTTGTTTGCTTTGTAACGACTCTGGCGTGAGTCATTACATGTCCATTGTTGTTTGCATTGCTGCATAAAAGCACTGGTTTTTCAAAAAAGGGCTACAACAATGATGGAGGGTGTCAAATGAATCATGCTTGCAGTGGCTACTCTCTCCTCTCTTTAGAATTTGGGTTGGTACCCAACTCTCCATTGTCAGGACCGGATTCCCTTTCCTTTAAACCCAAGGCTTCAGTGGCAAACAGATGTTGGTGGTTGGTGGTTGATTTTCCACTAGAGAACTTTTTTCTTGATTTTTCTCTTCCCTCAGTACACAGTGTTCAGTGCATATTGAGCTATCTGCTGTGCCTTTTGTTTACAGCACAATGATACATGTACTTGTGGTGCTAAAGCGATATTTGAGACAACACTCAGCTTAAATCAAACCTGTTGGTTCCATCTGCTGCTTCTTAGAAAACAGTGTGAATACCAGTAGCATGTGGTGAAATTTTTGCCTGGGTAGGCAGTAGCCTCCATGTGGCATATTGTACGTCATTCAATTGACACAGCAGTCCAGGTTCAAATTACACATTGATAGACAAAATATAGTCTACATTAGTTAGACTATAAATCATCAAACATGCCTCAGGCCAACTGCAAAGGAAATCTCAAGCACAATCAATGCTAAACAATGGACACATCTAGCTTATGTGTTCACCCATTACTGACTTATATAACAATAAACGTCAATAAAGAGAGAGACAGTCAATGTGACAGGAAATGTGGAAAATAATGTTTGGCAATGTGTCACAGGTCACGTCAATGAGGCTTTTTAAGATTTCCCGGTAAACCTTTACATTATGCATGCTGATATGGAGCCTTAGCTTCTCATCCAGGGTCATGTCAGTGTGGCTCTGGCTGAAGGTTTTTGAAGGCGTGGACATGGGTCATTGCTTTTTCAGGCTTCAGCAGAGCTCTTGGTTAATTGTAAAATGCTGTTGCTGCTGGAGGAGAAAAGTAGGCAAAAAAAAAGCTTGCATGTTTGGCTGCAGCTACATAGCAAGTCCCTCTTTTGGTACCAGTCTGTTTGAAAAGGTCATGTAATCATTTGCCCATTCTGTTGAATAAGATCCTGTAGGTCAGGTGTTGGTTTACCATTAGTGACCACAGCTCTTTTTTCTTCACCAAAAAAAAGAAACGTTTTCTAGCATCAGGTTTACTTCTGCAGCGTGGATAAATGCAGTGGTGTTTCTCCTGCCTGCGAGTTTCTGCTCGACTTCACATTGTGAAACTATGACAGATTTTTAAATAATTTCTCTTGGCTCCAGGAAAGTTTTACATATTAAAAAACTCCATGGATCAATACTTCATTCTAGATTCATGACTGACCTCGCATGCAGTTTGAGGTGTCATTAGTTTTCCAGACGTCTCTTAAAATGGTGACTTATGGGGAAAATGCTTTTTGGGCTTCAGGGGAATTTTTTGCTGCAATACTGCGAGTGGCTTCAGGAGAAAAATTGGTCGCTCTTCTGAGTGGCTACATGGTATCTAGTCTCACATAGCCAGACCTCTCTCTACAGCGCTCAATGCAAACACATTCTGTTGTAAGGGGAAAAAAAACACCCTGCCTTGTTTGCATGTCTTGAAACCAATCACAAACATCTTGGGTGGCACTAAGTCCAGGATGCAGTAACGCTGCTGCTGCTAAATAGCATCGAGGGGGGACTTGTTTTGGTGGAACATTTGCACACCAGGAGGCGAGCCCTGGGATTAAAATGACTGCATCACCGCAAAAGAAAGGGTAACAGCAGTTAGCTTGTTTACGTTCATGCTATTAGCCTCCCAGGTGCTAATTTGCTGTTTTCAGCATGTAGGTTTTAGCTTGGAGGTTGTTCTTGTTTCCTGGGGACTTTGAAAACACAGGTAGCAGCCACTGAAATACCACAGTCAATGGCAGGCATTATACCTGCAGTGTGCAGCCGGTGTGTCAGACTGTGCGGTATCTTGTTCTATTATACATTTGTGAGCAGAACACACTAACATCTGTAACAGATACAGTGCTAGCTGGACGGGGAAAGTCGCAGTGGATGTCACGTGACATGGAATGTCCACAGACTGGAGTGCTGAGGCAGGGTTGGTCTCTGCCTCAACCTTGATCATTCAGCACAGTGTCAGAACTGACTACACGTGCGCAGACCTACAAAAACGTTGGTCTTTGGGCAGACGAAGGCACGGATAGCCTCTACTTCAGTACTCAGGGAGGAGCAAGCTGTGGCAAAAGGAGCATACTTTTACTGTTAAAACAACTATTCGGACTAGTTTTACTGGAGAATGTCTAATGAGACAAATTATGTAACATTTTAAATAAATAATTAATATCTACATTAAATCAGACATAATAATGATCAATAGATACAACTATCACGTAATCTTAACAGTTTGTTTTAGCTTTGTTGAGGAACTTCCTACCCTGCCCGTACATCACTGCTGAGCACTAATAATTCACTTCATCATGGATGCACTGCGAAAGCGATACGGGAACAGTGGCTCAGACAACTCATCTCCAGACTGAACACCAAAAGACATCCCTTTCGTATGTGCAGCACTTTACACATGCATGGAGAGCAGTAAATGCTTCCCATATGGCAACATCCACATATTAGTCAGCCCTTCTGCGTTGGTTAAAAAAAAAACATTTGCAGCCAATTTGCTGCCAGTAAAAGAGAGATTATGGAAATGTATTGAGATTTATAACATTATTTCAGGAGAGAGTGCTGAGATTGTGAAATTCACACAGTGCTATCACGTCAAAGCCTAGTGGGTATCAGTCACAGATGTCAGAAAAGAAAAAGACTTTCTTTACTTGGCCCTTAATAAATTACCTCTTTTATAATTTATCGTATTAGGAGTGTGTGGATACTGCTGTTTTAAACATGTGTCATTGTCAGTGCTGGACCTACCTAACTCATGAGAACATAATTAATTTTTAAAAATGAGCCATAATTATATCACTTTATCCCCGTAACAGAATTCCTCTCACAAGCATACAGTATTTGTACTGTATGTGTTGTACCCTGTTAGCTGTACATATTACAAAAGCCAATAAATCTGTAGTCCAAATTTATGCAGTCTTATTTAGTTGTTTCATTTGGTTCTAAAAAAATGATCAAAGAATGAGATTATCCTCTCAAGAAAAGCAACAGTTTCAGTCATTTCAGTGAGATGCTCAACATCACGGATCATTATATTCAAGTGACAAAACCGTCTATCAGCAGTCACAGTCTGTACAACAAAGAGGTCGTGCTGGATGGATGGTTCAACAAAATGTTGGTCTTTAGCACCAGAGACTGTTGTTAGTTTCCTGTTTCTTACCAACATTCAACTGTGGTTTGTTTTAACCATTCGTAGCAAGGTTTGTCGTAGGCAACTGGACTTGATAGAGTTCTTCAAGACGTTTCGCCTCTCATCCAAGAAGCTTCTTCAGTTCTGACTGACTGGTTTGGGAGTTCAGGTATTAAACCTCTTTGTGGTCGTTAACACCTAGAGGGACATGTGTCTCAGGTGCCCACCCTTCCATTGTGTGGACCTTCAAAACATCTTCAAGAACTCTATCAAGTCCAGCTGCCTATGACAAACCTTGCTATGAAGACCATGACCTGCATGACTGAGAACCTTCACAGATTTGTTTTAACCACGTCTCCCTAACCTTAACCACATGTTTATCAGAATATTCAAGTTCACTTTTCCCAAGAGCTACAAGTTCAGTTCACACAGATTAAAATGCATTCATTATGATTCATAATTCACAATTTTGAGTTTAGAGTTCAGTGTCTGTAAAAATGAACTTCTTCACATTCATTTCCTCCATTTTCTCCTACAGTGTAATCTAGTGGTACAAGTCTGAAACAAAGGTAGCCTGTCCTTTACAAAATGCTGCGAGTTTAACTTGGGCGGCGCAGCTTAGCCACTGTTGGTCTTTCCGTTTGTTGATGATTTCTCATTCGCTCGCAGATATTTCCCAAGACTGGTTGGATGCTTTGACTTGTCACTTTTTTCCAGCGGAATCTGTACTGATTTGTTCATACAACTTCAAATATTCATATGAACTGGCTTCAGCAGTACTGGTAGCTATGTCTGAATTGTCAGTTGCACTAGCCATGCCTGGCTGGTGTTGTATCACCATGTCAGATGTAGTAAAACACAGTGTATGAAATCATTAAAGCCATAATATGTAACATTTATGCATTAAAATATCCAAAAACACTAGACCAGCTCTGCTGTTTATTGCTGTAACCATGACAACTGAGGTCCCCTGACCTTAATGAAGCAGTCATTTTAGCCCAAACCACAGTGCTTCCCTTAACCTTGCCAAGCCTAAACCCAGCCCAGAATACTGTTGCACCATTAAACTTTTTTTTTTCTTCAGAAGTAATTGGAGAATGGTGTCTCCTGCTCATGGGGCATCAGATCAAAAAACATCGCACAATAAGTGGGAGAAAGGTGAAGTCGCTTCACTCAAATATGCACCTAGTTTTTGTGCCATTGTGTAACTCAAAAGTTGCATAATAACCTATATAGCGTGACTCCTCACCACAGGTTAAATTGCAAAATAAAGTGGTGCTCTGATTCGACCATAAAACACATCAGACTTCCCCATTGCTTTAACCCTGGAATCCATCAAAGTAATGGAGCAATCCAGCGAAACAACAAGCAATTTAGGGGGTTCAAGCCCTTTTCCCTCACGGCATCAAGACGACTCAGGGATATGCCCGACCTCTAATGCCGCGGGATGCTTTCAGTGCTTTTACTGCTAAAGTGTTGTTGCATCACAGGAAAATGGCACATCTATATGTGTGTTCAACTTCTCTCTGCCATGATGTTTCATGTGAAGAGACCAGTGGGAGGACGTGTAAAAATGCATAGCAACAGACTCTCCTGTTCTCTCTCACACATGCTCACACAGGCACATTAACACTAACACACGCACACACACACACACACACACACACATACACACACACACACAGACAAATAAATACACTCCTTCACAGATATAGCAAACGTGTAACCCCCCCAACATAAGGCTCTGTGGGATAATAATGGGCCCATATCAAAGATTACACCCGCAGGCACATGATGTACTGTAAATGGCATCACACAAAGGGAATTAGCCTGAGTTTATGAATCAACAGCAGCAGTCGAGGGTGAATATGCACCTCTGCCTGCTCAGCTGCACTTCTCGCACAGGTCATGATCTTGGTCTGGAAACTAGAGGTGCACAGAGGAGCCATAATCTGTATCTGTTCTGCCAACAAAATGATCTGTCTTTGTGTTCAGATAGAAGATTATAAGTGGGTGTGGTTTTTACCTGAAGTCACACTAAATCCGTCAAATGTTGTGGACTATTTTGTAACCTAAAATTAATTGCCAATGCCATCGACCGTTAGACCCCCAGTTAAAGAGGAGATGGTGGTGAGCATCAAACAATTCATAAAACTTAGTAAGAACTAATAACAGAGAAAGATACAAGGATGAGGAGGTACAGTATGAGGATGTGGAATTAGATCATTTTATGCTTTGAAGTACAACAATTGCATTGCCAATGAATATTAGGTTAGAAACAAAACATTTAATGTGACTTCTGCTATAAACCACACCCCCTTTGAGTCTTATATCCGAATACAGATACAGATAATTTTGTTGCTTGAACAGATACAGAGACAGATAATGACATCTCTGTGCACCTTTGGTTTTTGAAATTATTTTCAGGAGTAATAACTTTGAGTAAAAGAAATATCTGTTTCCATCACATTATTTGTGCTTTCCCGAATAACGCATTTGGATTTGGATGCATCCCTACTGGAAACTGATCCTCTGTTTGTGTGTGTTGCCATTTCAGGCTCTCACCGCTCATCCTCATTCTTTCCCTGTCGTCACACCTGATCACGCCTGTCTGTCCGATCATTTGGTAAAATTACAACAAAGATGGGGAGGCTCATGAACAAGGGCAGTATCCATTTCCCTCGCTGAGACGCAGGATGGTGCCTGCGCAGCGGCGTCGAGTGCGACTTGCCTGTTGAAACCCTGCAATTCTATTTCAGGCCATCCCACACACAGTGGGAGAGGAGCAGAAATGTGTCACCCTTTAATTACAGCTTTTCAGGTCCTTGTGAAATTTTGTGCATCTGTAGGTAAGAGAGTCCTACTTTGGATTTCAGGAACACACCTCCAGCAATTAGCACATCAGGGACATGAACAGTAGATTATGCATGTGTGTGTGTGTGTCTGTGTGTGTGTGCTTTAATTTGTTTCATTTAAGCGTTTTGCTTTATTTGCCAGTGCTTTTGGGATCCACAGCATTCAGCACATGAAAATTATGTCCCTCCAGCTATTGATGACAATGCCGCGTGAGTAGCACAGACAGCCAATTGGAGTGTGTGTTATGTTCCCAATTATATCACCAAGCATTGTTACCCACTCGGAGCTTTTCTCAGTCTGTTCTGCCAGCTGAACTGCGGAGCTTTATTCCTATAGGGTCAACCCCTTTCAATTAATTTCTTGTTAGTCCTGATCCAAATAAGCTGCCGTAAGA
This sequence comes from Lutjanus campechanus, assembly GCA_027495735.1. NCBI lineage: Eukaryota > Metazoa > Chordata > Actinopteri > Lutjaniformes > Lutjanidae > Lutjanus > Lutjanus campechanus. The sequence continues at coordinate 75,876 of JAJHUR010080619.1, read as the reverse complement.
ATTTAATCCTCATAACTGGATTATGAGCTGATTGGCGCTACAAGAGAGCTGTTTGTTATTGAAGTGAAGGGTTACATAATTCTGGATTTGATGGCATATTGACAGCCAATCAGAAGCGATCAGTTAATGAACAGCTTTGTCGTTAAAATCTTTTTGTCACAGAGAGGAGGAGGATTTCTAGCTGAGATGAGATCTAACAGCGTATTGGCTGTTTTTATGAGTGTCCTTGATAATGATTTTCCACACAGGCCTCAGAGAGCCATTGAACACACAAACACACACACAGACACACACACCTCCCCTTCTGTGCACATTAAGATTAAGAAAACAAGATGGAGGAATGAAGGACACTGAACTTTCTTGAAAGATCGCAATTTAAAATAATCTTTCTATTCCTTCTCTTTCATCTGTGCTATCTTCCATCCTCCTCAAATACACCGACACACACACACACACAGACACACACACACACACATACTGTAAACTACTCTGTCATCTCCTGCATCTGTATTCCTACATTTAGACAAATGAATAACATATTTCCTGTCGAGCCTCTTGCTCGGTTGCCATGCAGTTATTGAGTTTTTCCCTTTCATTACACGAGTGCATATCAGAGATTTGGGCAGGGGTTACTGTATTTACTCAACCAGCCTGACTCCATGGCGACCGGCTCCCGTGCCATTATCCTGTAGGGAGGGTTACTGTGCTCCGGCACACTCGTTCCCTGCTGCGAGAAATAATTCACACGTCAATGAGGGACGAGATAGAAAAAACTGCAAGTTTGAGGATTGGGAGGTGTGTGTGTGTGTAGGCAGTGTTTTGTGTGTGTGCATGTGTCTATAACCCTTTATTATTAATCGGGGATAACAGTGAGTTCAGCAGGGGAGGGGAAAGGGTTGACATTTTGGGCTGCTGTAAGTCCAGTCGTGAGGCTGACGCTCCGGCATTAGTGGAGCAGTAGGTTACTGTTTCAGTCCTGCCCACAGTGCTTTGTTGTGTCACTGTAAATCTGTGAAAACACTTTTAAAGAAGAAAGGCTGATTTAAACAGGAATCCTTTTTTTTTTTAACCTCAAGATTTGTCGCACTACATTTTCTGTTTGTGTCGGGGAGTGTTATCGAACAGCCCAGAATGTCATTCCAAACCGCTCCCGCTGAGCCATTTGAAAGCATCAGGAAAACTGGTCGAAGTGCAGAGGATGATGCCAGATTTCATCCATCTGTTGTCCTGTAAAATTGATTATATCAGTCGATTATGTAAGTGAGGGATGAGATGATGAGCCAACAAATTAGTTTCAGAGTGTTGCACTGGGAGGCGGCATGAAGGAATCCCAATATCAGTTGATGAAACCAATATTAATAAATGGATATCAAAGCACATCAGTTTAATCAACCATTTTAGTTTTGTAAAAGCGGAAATGTAAGCTGATAAATATCCAAATCCTCTTGTTCCACTTCAAAACACCTCCAGGGTTTTCTGTAGCTATGAAAGGCACTTAGGCAGATAATTACCATTAGGAGTGCTTGAAGAATGATTAGGAGAACATTAGTGACACCAAAAGGCGTAGTTGTCCTCATCATGTATGTTTGAGAGAGTGACAAGAGAAGCGCGTCTCAACCGGAAACAATTTTAAAGGTGCGAAATATGACATTCAGCCTCACTAGATGTCAGCAAAAAACTATTTTCTATGCAAAGATATAGTGAAGTAATGGCGTCCTGAGCAGAGAATGGAGTCACACTTCCTCTGTGTGTGTGTGTGTGTTTCTCACCAGGCTGCTATTTTCAACATGGCATCCTGGTGAGTAAGTTAAACAGTGCACTAAAATATGTTTCTGAAAAACATTTTTGGCGAGAAATAGGCAATATTGGAATGTAATTCTGATTCATATTTTTAACAGCACTGCCTAGTTTGACAGTTTGATCTGAGTTTCAGCAGCTGCTGTTGGAAACCAGACCCAAAATGGCGGCCACCATGCCACAGTATTTCTGTTATACACCTAAGTGGTAACTGATAATAAATTATGTTTCAAACATTTACATTTTAGTTCGTAGTAACAGAATCATGATCCATATTTGATCAGCCAAGTTTGACAGTTTGTTCTGAGTTCTGTGAGACTCCGTTTCCAAGCAGGGCACAAAATGGCAGCCATCTTGTTACAGTCTATCTTGTCTTACAACTAAACAGCACACTAAAATATGTTTCTGAAAATATTTTAGAGGAGAAATAGGCAATGCATTAACAGAATCTTGATCCATATTTGATCAGCACTTCCTAGTTTTACTTGAGTTTTGTGAGCCTCTGTTGGAAAGTGACCCAAAATGGCAGCTGCCTGATCACAATATTTCTCATAGTACAGCTCAACAGTACACTAAAATATGTTTCTGAAGACAAATGCTGCTTTCTCTTTTTTTCCCCAACTTTATTGAGTAAACAAAGCGCATATTCAGTCTGATATGCTGATGATCCACTGTGACCTCTAGTCGCAGTAAATTTCGCTTACAGCACCTTTAACAAAACAAAAATTGCAGAATATAAGCTTCTAACGATCTCGTCTTTATTTGTACTTTACTCCTCAGTTTCCATTCTGATTCATCTGTTGGTATCTCTCTGGATAAATGTACTGTCTTAGAAGTATCTGTTATTAAATGATTGAATAAATGAACTGGCCCTGGCCTAAGATGAGGAAACAAGGGACAATCCATTACACAATATCAAATGTCCACTCACTCTGTCTTCTTATGCTCCTTTTGAGCTACACTGAAGTCTTCTTATCCAAACAATTTGCATTTCAATTTTTCAGTGATTGACCTTCATGTTCTTTGTGGCATTGTGTATTTGACTGCCACAGTTCTCCCTGAAGCGCATTATTGAATTGTTTGATGTTTTGCAGAGGGGTTCTGGGGGATTCTACCACTGTTTTAGCACTAGGAGCATATGTTCAACCAACACACACAGACACACACTCCGAGAGAGAGAGAGAGAGAGAGAGAGAGCTGAAAATATATTTGCTAAAAATCTTCAAACCCCCCACTGTACTCTGGCTTTAATATTTCATTCGGACATGCTGAGTCTTTGAAAATGCGATTCTGTTGAAAGTGGTTAAGTGTTGCCATTACTAATAGAGAGCAGCAAGTAATATATGATTTTGAATCTGCTGCATCTGATTTTCGTTGTCATGCACATAGTAAATTGTAAATAGCGTTCATAAATCCTGAATGGTTTCTTTTTTGCTACAGCACTGCAGCCCAAGTCCACAACAGGCAAAGGATGATTAATTACTGTGTGTTGGAATAATAATTCCACACCGTGTTTGTTTACAATGAAATAATTGGCTACATACAGCACAGAGATTAGCTGACAACCAAGAACCTGTTGAGATGATTAGTATCCTCTTTTGTTCTGCTTTTGTGTGTTAAAGAGGATGCAGGAGTGAGTACAGTCAATTTAAAACTCTTCAGCAGATTGAAACCTGCGATGTTTAGTCTAAATTCAAATTAAATTCAAAGCAATCGTTGATCTTGTTGATTAGAAATGTTCATGCCCGCTTTATCTCCATGTTGTTTTAAAGAGGAACGCAGTAAAATTCGGAAACAAGGAATTTATCAATCATGGGAAATGCCAATTACTGTAGTATGGTGTATAGAGGTATAGATGAGGATATTAACAGTCAGCTTTGCATCATTTCTGCTGTCATGGAGAGCCTATTGTTGATTTTGATTGGTATTGCTCTCACTGTGAAGAGTTAATAGAGCCTTGGTCAGGCTCTGTGCTTCAGCCGAGCACCTCCTCTCATGTCAGCTTTTACATAAATAAGAGCTTTTTCTCTCCATCACTCCCTCTCCTTCTCTTTCTCTCATGCACACCCACACAGAGCCTGTCAGAGGCACATGAGGAAGGGAGGAGGAAGGAGGGAGGTGGGTGAAGCATGACACGTGAAAAAGGAAAAGCGTTGCTCTTAACACTGCATCTACAGCCCTCTATCTATTGTTTCTCAGTATTTTTTTCTCCCTCCTTCTGTTTCCAGATAGCATACGTATCTAAGAGTATTTTCTCTCGCTGAAATCAGAGCTGTAGTGAGTTTATACGCAGAGCCTCTTCTCTTTGTTCTCAAAATTACCCAATTACCCAAGATCTTCTCTCCTCTGGCACAGAGATGTTGATTAATCTCAGTTAATTTATGTGTAAATTAAGACACTGCTAATTGGATCTAACTGAAACAGAGAGAGGCAAATTATGTAAAAACTAAATTCAGATTCAGTGATGGTTTATGATGTGTAAAACACGTTATGCCCACAGCACGTACGTTATCCATTATATAACCCTGGCGTACCGTCGTGTGTAAGAAAAACAACACTAAAAGATTCATGATTCCCATCAAAGACGGTGGTCGAAAAGAAAAATACATATCAGATCTCTCTCTGCTTGTGGTTTATTGTTAAATCAATAAAATCATACATTTCTTCAGACACTATAGTAAATGGGTGTTGTTCAGGACTTTGCACACCAATCGGTTGCCACGGCAACTTGCAGAGTTTTTCCAACTGACCTAGAGCTGGCTGACTGCTGCCTCACTGAGGTACAGTTTGGATGAGTCCTCCTCCACACACTAGTCACTGCACCTGGTTAAAATAGTAATCCTCTGTGTCAAACGATTACATTTGAACAAAATCTATTTTCTCAAATTAAACTGATTCATTATTTATGACCTTAAAACAAGTACTCTGAAAGCAGCTGCTGCAGTTAACAAAAGCTTACAGATGATAAATTTAGAGCCTATAAAAAAAGTTTTCAAAATGTATCAGAAAAAGTAGGTTTGATGTGGATTTTTTTTTTTCACTGTCATTAACAGATAAAGACCCTTTGCCTCCTGGTAGATAAAGAGAGCCAGGTCTAAAAGGGAACCTTAGATCCGCACAAGCTCTCGTAAGAGTGATCAAATCATGATCTTTCCCTAACCAATAGCTGTCTGTCCCTAAACTTACCCATATTTTAACCACAGTGTTGTCTCAAAAACATAATTAGTATGTACAAACTCCTCAATGAGGAAACAGCTTGCACAAACTTTGCAAGGATTTTGCTAATCGAAGGTTCCCTTTAAGACACAAACAATAAAGACCCTATGCCTCCCGTTATTACTACTATTATTATTGTTACTATTATTACTATTATTATCAATGTAGAGGTGAAAACTGATCTTAAAGCTACTACTTAACTGGTTATGAAACGGTCTCAATTTATTACTGATGCCTTGATATGACCTACATAAGCAAACAAGACCATCTGCGAGAAGACTGGCTATTTCTAGTTATTTCTAGTTATTCTTAACGCCTGCCACCTGGTTGGAATCTCTGTGAAATGTGATGAAACAAGTCTATATTTACATTTTCCCAGAAAAGTTTCAGTGAGTAGTATGTTTGCCAGTTGATAAGAAGCAGGAGGAGATTTTTATTCAGATAATTAGATTTTTTACGTTATGTTTTGTGGTTATCATGGTTGAAACACTACCGCTTTTGTCCACAGGGGCCTCCAGAATCAACAAAATATGAAAGCTCCTTGTCTTAGCTTTAATTAATTACAAATATAAAATTCATATTTCAATAAGACTCACCTAAATGATCACTGATGCGGTTCATAGGTTTTCGGGGTCACATACGTAAATGGAGATCACTTGTGTGTAGTCAAGCAGTTTGAATGTATTATAAATACACCTGCATCTGGAAGGTCAACTTTTTCTTGGCAGCCATGTTGATATGAAATAGTGGGGTAAACACAGGTAAAACAACCTGTACCATTTAGTGTTGCCGACATGCACAGTAGCAGCACCCTGATTCTGTTGGAGCTGAATGGAACAGGATCTTAGTTAGTGTCAAACATCTGTATTTATCCTACTAATTAATGTCAAAATGGCTGTTGTAGGAAGGTCCATTTTGTGATAAATCACCCAGAGGATGGATACAAGACAAATTCTAAATCACTGAACATCCCTTTTAATAGTTATATCAATCATTTAGTAATGGAAAGAGTGTGGCACAGCTGTAATATACCCAGAGTAGAGTTACAGTGAAACAAGGAGATTTGGTTGGGGAGGCCACCAGGAGACCAACAACAACTCTGAAGGAGCTACAAGCTTCAAAAGCTCGAACTGGACTGTTCATACAGTTGATTGGGCAAAAGCCACTTTCACTTTGACATTATAGGGTCTTTTATTGTTCATCAGTGTCAAAAAAGCCGCAATAAAACTCCTTTGTGCCAGTGTTGTAGGGCAATAATTCATGACAACCTATTATATAATATGTATTTAAAATATACAGTAAAGACTTATTAGATCAGTGTGTAAATGTGAAGACAGATCATGTGACAGCAGTATTTTTTTTCTGTTCAGTTCAGGCAATATTCAGATTTGACTGTACTGATTCTAATGCAATTATTCATGCTTATAGTATGACCTCACAGAGAGAGGTTATCATTCCTCTGCACATCACCGTCACTTTAATAAAAACAGGCGTGAAGTCAAAGGACAAGAAGATTTTCCTCCTTCTGAGAGAAATGTCAAATATTTTTTTAGCTATTCAGTGACATCTGAGCCACAAAGTGGCACCAGTATAATTGATGCTAATTAGGATGTCATTGTGGTTTAAAGGTCAAACGCTGAATAGAAAGTGGGGGAAAGTCAAGACGGATTTTTGTAATGATTGCGGTCTACTTGTTCAGCCAAGGGTCAGCAGCTTTTCACTGCAGCCATTCACTCCTCCAGGTGATTTCACTGATTAGTTCCTCCTATCTGGTTGAAAGTGTATTGATTGGCTGGAAAGAGTTCGGGCAATCTCTTGGTCCTGCGACGCACCAGATTGCCTGTATCTGCTGTAGGCCTTAACACACTGTTAATAACAGGTCCCTGATTCTTTCACAGCTGGGCAGAGAAATACCAAACCCATCCCTCAATGTGACTTCAGTGAGCTTTTCAATGAATATAAATGATTTTACAACATTTCACACTGTGCTCAAGAAATGTAATATAATGTTTCATTGAGGGCAATAAAAGAGGGCAGATGTTTTTTGTATCTGCGGTGGAATTGCCAATGTGGCTATTTACACCCACATGGACAAGACAAACCGTGATCTTTACCTAAAATCACACACGTAGTTTTGTTGCCTTAACTTAACCAAGCAGTTTTGTTGCCTAAACCTAGAAAGACATAGCTTAAGGAATGTTGTTCAAATAATGTCTCCAGTTCTTCTTCTACTTTCTGATTATTCAGAAACATTTAAACACTGAGTAATTAACATCAGTGGAGCAAAGTGTTCTTTGGACATAAACAAATAAAATGATTCAAAATATCATCATGGATTAAAAAGAACAAACTGATTGTCCTACATGATTTTTAAAAAATAATTATCCATAATAGACCATCAGTCATCAGAGCACAGCTCTGTTAAGTATTTGTTAATGTGGCCGCAGTAAACAGGGGTTTACTTCCAGCACACCAAACCAATTCCAAAAATCATAAAATAGAAAACACTGACATATTTCTTTTCTCTCCAAATATATTACCACTTCTCTCTGAAGCATGAATTACCCAAAAGTGTTCCTCCTTCAGGAAACAGAAGTTCACAACTTGTCTCTCTTCTCTCCTTGTGTTGCTGGGGAAGAACAGAGGAGTGTGTTATGACTAACCAGTCGGCCTGGCATGTGTGTGTATTACATCAAAAAGTCACACAGTCATCAGCAGCCTTCTGTACCAGCTGAATGTGCATTCAGTCAAAAAAAGTTTGGGTGTAAAGACTACTCATTACATTGAAACAGTTTGACACTAAAGCTGTGTCTTTGTTTAACAATGCACAGTAGAGACTCAGTGTACAGTACGTCTCAATAAGTGGGGTGTGAAGGGATCATTAATCGAAGCACTGGTGCACGCGGTGACGCTGTCATTCCCTCCATCTAACAATGTGAGTGCAAAATGTCACATACTTCACAAGGTTTTTTTTTTTTTTTAACTAAAACTGAGCTGAGAGAAAGAAGATAAGTCTTATTTATTTTACAACACAACCAATTGGCTACTTTTGCTAGTTTTTGAAGTTTCCTTATCATGCTCCATGTAAGATCAGACATCATTTAAAAACTTTGCTATTGTCTTGCAGACGAAGCTAGCAGACGTTTTGACTTATTGTTAATATCATTCATTACACCTGTGGTTTTCCAGGTGTGAAATGTCCAAAATGTCATCTGTGAAAAGGCCAATTAGAAATATAACGTTTTCCTCATAAACTTAATTTATTTCAAAGTAATATTCTGACATTGTGGGAAAATACACTTTTAAATGGAGTAAGAAGGTGAGATCATTTCTGTGGTCAGAAGCAGCTCCGTGATATCTTTAGCCTAGCTTAGCATGAGCAGTGGATGCAGGGGAAACTGAGCTCTATCAAAAGTGTCTTCCAACATCGTCAAAGCACCTCTTGTGTATTTAACACCTGTAAACACAGGAAACAAGACATTGAGATGCTTAACGCACAGTTTGCTTATACAGATTGGAGCCAACGACGGGGCCGGTGAGTATAAGGAGCCTCTTGAAAGTCCTGTCATAGTGAACTTGTCAGATTTTTCGCACTTTCCTATATCTGAACAAAACCCAGTCGATAGTTGTGTAATTGTGCCCAGCTTGTTAGATACAACATGGGAATAAGGCGATTTTGGACATTACCGCAAAGTCACAGTGATGTGATCTGACTGGTGTTTGTATTCATGTGCTTTATGAATACAGATGTGATGCTTTATTCTCAAAAATTTAATTAACAATGTAGTAAGTGATTAAAATGGTTTTACTTAAAAGGAATATTCTGACATTTTGGGAAACATGCTTGTTCGTTTTTGACAGTTATGCACTGGGCTGCTTCTAGGCCACATGACCCCTCCATAAAACCACAGCTTGTCATTATTACACTAATTTGTGTATGGATTAAATAAACAAGATTTAACTTGTTAATCTGTAGACTCTAGAGGTGTTGGCAGATGGATTTTGTTACGTTTGGACAGAGCCAAGCTTGCTGTTTCCCCCGTGTTTAGTCTTTATGTTAAGCTAAACTAAGCGGCCTCTGGCTGGATCTTTGTCCTGTATATAATGCAGCCTGCAAATGGGGTCCATGCAAACACCCCCCTCTTGTGGTATTATGGTATGGTCTCAGAGCTTTTCTTCTAAACTTTATATGTCTGGAGAAACTGTTGATATTCCCAGCAGCCTCACCTCGTCATTATGCCTTTGCATTTCCTGCATTCCATTACCTGCTCGCTAGCTTGCTAAACTGTTAGCCTCTGACAGTTTTGGCGTCCATAATGTCGTTGCCTAGCAGCAACAACTTTACCGGTTGAATGCCAAGCATATCGTGTATGTGAATTTCCATGTCGTAACCACCAGCTCACAAGTTCCATTTGAAGGCAGCATCACATAGGTCTACAGATTTGAAATCAACCTTCTCATCCGGTCATCTGCAAGAAAGTTAATAAGCAAAATGCCAAAAATGTCAAACCTTTAACAGAATGGTACAAAACAAATCAGCAAAATGGTTCATAATTTCCACCTCTGACATCCTCATGTAACTCCTAGAAAGAAAACAAACAAGAAAATTTCCCAAAATATTTGTTGAAAACATCAAGTGAACTTTAGCACCATAAAAGCTACACAATTAAAGCAAATACCAGCTTCCCTCTGACCCAGACGGTGGGACAGTGAATTTTATATTAATGCCACAATTGCCAACAAAAGTCACGTTTGAACTGATGTCTGACTGGGGCAACAGGCTGCAGCTTTCCCCAGCAGGCCCACTGTCTCTCAGCCTCCATACACTAATGAAGAACAGCCTCAGGCCAGGCTAGAGGCTCAAGGTTACATACCTGTGATCTCTCCTCACAAAGAAATCAGCAGCACCCATCTTAGAGAGATAAACAGTACTCAGCTCTGCTTGGATGGAGGCTGACTCACTGGCTCAGTCTGTGGAAATGTCTGCTGTTCCTTGGCCACTGCTTAAGCTCTGTTTTTCTGTGATTTGTAATCTGCGAGAAATGGTGTTGCTCTCTGAAAATGCCCGAAAAGACCTGTCTCATGGTTTGGGAGCAATCATTTTGGATCAGAAATGTCAGGGCCTGTTTGTACTTTCTCACCGACCCATCATGCAGTTTGGTTTTTGTTTTTTTTTTGTTGGGGAACGGCTATGACATTGATACATGACCTCAAGATCGAGAAAATCATCCCATCTGATGCCTCAGTTTTCTGTGCTGCCTTGTTTACACTGATCACATTGTTCTCTCTGATTACATTACAACAACGTCAGCATGTTTAATAATCACAGTGGGGTTTTAAAATGTATATTAGGCTCTGACATTGTTACAAACCACGTTTGTTTCCTTCCATTTTACACTAATTGACTCTAATATCTTTCCACTCATCAGCTTTCAAAATAACAAGCCATGAGATGTAAACAGAACTCATTCTTCACTTCATCGCTGGCTCACGAGATATTCCAGTTGCCTGGAAAATGAGTTGCATTTCATTTTCATACTTTAGTGGTGGAGGCGATACCTGGTCCTGTTAATTATTCATGTGTCAGTGATGTGTGCAGCTGTTTCCCTCTCAGACAGAAAGAAGGTGGAGAGGATTGAATCGATCTCTAATCCATACTTTCAAGTAAAGCAGTGAATGCAGGTACAGAGGTGTCTGCTGGTAATGATGTCTTGGGAATGCACGGAGTGTGACTTTTTACGTGCTATATTAAGTACTGTGAGTACATTTTTACAGCTCTGGACCACTGATATCTTTGTGGCCCAAGGAATGGCAACATCAGTCCATCACTTGGTTTACCACTTAGAAATTCATGGTTCCCAGAGGACTGATTTGAATGACTTTCCTCTGCCGCCATAAGGAGCTTTTGTGGTAAATGACAACTGTTGAATGGAATTCCCTGAAATTTGACACAGACAGCAATGCCCACCTCAGGATGAATTGTAGTTATGTTGGGGATCCCTTTAAGTTTTCATCCAGCTCCATTATCAGGCCAAATTACATTTTTTCCAAACCTTCTTATGACCAGATTCCTGCAAAAAATAATGGCATTTACAACAGCCTTTATTTTTAAGGCTACTTACTGTAGCAAATGTTAGCATGTCAACATTAGAATTTAGCTCAAAGCACAATGTATAGTAGTCGCGTACATTCTGTCTCCATTTTGCTCAAAGCCCCACTAAGCACAGCCTCAGGGCATGTTCACACATGCACCAGTGCAGGTGAGGTGAGGCCTGCCAAGGTGAAACACGTATGATATCATTGTGAATGTGGCAAGTGCAGGATGTCGCAAAGTGTGAGTTTGATTTCCTTTCATCAGTGGAAGCAAATTTTTATTTGTCTCTTTGCTTGCATAGTGTGAACAGGAGGCAAACATTCATCTATGTTAATTTTGCACATGTGACCGTGCCCTCATAGAGAGCCGCTATCATAGGGTGACCATATTTTTAAACCCCCAAACCAGGGCCTTAAGTGTATTGTACGTTCATGCATGTGCACATGTATGCACTTATGCACGCACCATGTGTGTTTATTTCAGCGTTAGCACAGCTACTCAAGCACACCTTTCAACGATGATGCCATGAATGCAGTACTTTCATTGTCAGGTAATTTATGAAGCAAAGAGTAAGCCTCCTGGAGCTCTTGAGAAAAGACCAACTTTCTCTTCGGCATGACAGCTAACCATTAGCATACTGACAGGTTCTGTGAGAAAGAGCCATAGGCGCCATAGCCTATGATCTCATATGTTAGCGCCAGCCTTGACAACGACACATTGATTGATTGACACACATACAAACAAATCTGATGCATTGTTTATGTTTTTATATCGGGTTAGGTAATAATGAGTGGGACAAAACATGACAAGTGTGTATGTAAGCATATGATATTGTATGAAGCATGATGTTATAATTATTTTAATTTTTGTGAAAACTGGGGCATTTAAGTTGTTTTTTTTTTTACAGATATTTGATTATTTGATGGGACTTGGGACACCAGAACATCTGGCCACCATACACTAGTGTGGCTGTAGACACTTGATTTACCTTGAATGCATTTTACAGATCTGGACCACTAATGTATGTGTTTCTCTCCTGTGAATATGTGAGAGCAAGACAGGAAAGTCTGTTTCATAATATAAATTTTTTTTCTGCAGCCCTGGTGCACCTGATGTTTACCACCGCATAATCTAAAGCTGCACATTCCACATATAGACTAGAATACTAATAAGAAGAACACTAAGACTTTGACACCTCCCAGTTTTTCTCTCTCGTTGCTCCAACTCCTGTTCTTTTTTCCCCCTTAAATCCTCCTTTCTGCCTCCTTGCTCACTCTCTTGTCTGTTTCCTCGACAGGAATACCTGTGTCCACTGAAGCAGTCTGTGTAGAGGAGCATGTTGTGACAGCCATGTCTCTGGAGATGGAAAAGACCATCACCAAGCTGATGTACGACTTCCAGAGGAACTCTACCTCTGATGATGACTCTGGATGCGCACTGGAAGAGTACGTCTGGGTTCCTCCCGGCCTCAGTCCTGAGCAGGTACACAAACTCAGCAATCTTCCCTTTCAAGTCACAGAGATTCACCTTGCTCACCCCTTTCTGGCCGCTCATAAGTGCTTCATTAGCTAATGCTTATTTCTGTCCAGCACAGCCAGACTGTATCGAATTGAACCGGATCGGTCAGAAGAATTTAATTATTTAAATGATAAAGTCTGTGACTTTTTCCTAATAATCCTGAGATGGAAAATTCACTGATCTGAAAACAAGACAATGGATTATTATTGTGTTTAAATCCCCTTCATGGTGTTTTAGTCTCTCTGGGCTGGAGGAGGGGAGGATGGAAAAGGGCAGGGATGACATGCAAATCACTGAGACGGAGTTAGCTGTCAGGCGTTTCATGGAAGAATAATTGTGAGGACATTTTTCAGCTGTCAGTGTTACAGCTGACAGTGTGTAGGAACCAAGTTCACAGACAGACAGAACGGCAACCATAACCAGAATCAAGAAGAGAGTCATCAGCTGATCACACTGACTGAAAAATAGATGTGACACAATTAATGAATTAAGTGAATATTGTCTGGATTATCAAAATAACTAGAAAAAAAAAACCCCAGACATTTATATATTACCGTCAGGTAGATAATTGTTTTTTCTAAAAAATATGAGAGAAACATGTTACTTTACAACTGTTAACTTATTGTCATTTTTACATTTATTGGGTGTTTTCGGTACACTAATACCATTTTGTCCTGCAAATATGAAAGAAACATGTTGCTTTACAACTGTTAACAGATTATAATTTTTTCAATTTAATGATATTTTCAGTGTGCTAACACCATTTTTCCTAAAAGAAATATGAGAGAAATGTGTCACTTTAGAACTGTTAACATGTCGTAATTTTCCATTTAATGATGTTTTCTGTTTTGAGCCTCGATTTGTTCTGTGTTTTAGTGTATCCTTGAATTTAAACCCAGAGGAATGGAAGTAATTTGAGTCAGTGAATGTTTGGATGAATCTAATTGGAAATGTGTGGCAATGTGTTTATGCATCCAGGTTTCACAATTCCCTGTCTGGACTCATTTGCAGTTTAAATGACTTTTAATTGCACGCATGACCAAGCTAATGTAATCAATTGTGCACATCCAGAGTAAGATCATCTTTTTTTCTTTTCTTTTTTTTTTTCTGTCCGTTGTTTTCGTCAGTTCTGACATAAGATAAACACAGTTCTCTTCAACTATATTGTGTAAACAAACTGTCTTTATTTAGTGAGGGCAGCACTCTGATGCAACAGGCCTCCCAGGGTTCTGTTAACAGATGACAGGCTGGGCTGATAACAGTCATTTGCTCCAGTCAGCCATCTTGACAGGATGCTGAAAGAGACGGCAGCCTCTCTCATCCAACAGGGGGTGCAGGCCATTGTAGCTGCCTGTTGCTTTTTTAATGCACTAATGATTTTAAAGCCTGTCACTGTGTGTTTCTCTCCACATAACGTCATTAATGTGACTTGCATTTTAATCATCATTTCACATACAGTTCATTGAGCTGTCAGAACTCAAAATCCCCTATATTTTCTGAGACAATAAGGTTAATTTGTGTCAGCGTTGAAATGTTTAATTCCCTGTTTCCTGTAATGTGTTCCTGACTCTGATAACCAGGGCTGAAGTGTCTACTACTCACCATCTTTGATCTAATTTTCAGCAAATATTAATAAACCATATTAATAAAACACTGTCTGAATACACAACACAACACATTAAGATATATTTTCCATCTTTATCCTGGTCAAAATCTGGTATCTATTATAAGATCATTTAAGAGCTTGAGAATATAGAATTTGGTGAGATAAAGGTTCCTATAAGTTGAAACAGAGCTGAAAGTATTAGTTAATTAACCCATTAACATCAACATTAAATTGAGCTGCAAACAATTTTGATAATCGATTAATGCTTAAAGGTCCAATGTGTAAGATTTATGGGGGTCATATGCAAAATGTGGAAGAAATGGAATATAATATTTACAATAGATGTATAATCACCTAAAATTAGGAAAAATGTTTTGTTACCTTAGAATGAGATGTTTATATCTACAGAGGGAGCAGGTCTTCTTCAAAGGTGGCAGCCATGTTGCACCACCATGTTTCTGCAGTTTTCCAAAACGGACAAAGGAAACACTGGCTCTAGAGATGTCCTGTCATGTTTCACACAGCCACTGTAGTTTCTCTTAAAGGCTTGGAAGTCCTAAATAATGGTCCTGTAAGTCATTTTCTAAGCAAAAATACCAAAAATTCACCAGCACCTCAGTTGTACTTGCAGGTTTTCTTTATCTCCTGTATTAGTAAATTGAATACCTTTGGATTTTCGACAAACAAAATAAACAATATGAAATTAGTTGATAATGAAAATAATAATAAGTTGTAGCCGTCTGAGTCAGCCACTGATTGAGCAAGATTGACCACATGCAATCCAAACAAAAAGCAATTGCAAATCCAAAGTAAGCAAGGGTATTTTATTGACGTTACTTTATTCTTCAGTAGACTTTTAAAAACAACAAAAATAATCAATAATTAAGCACTTTCTACAATTTGTGGGTGAAAAATTGTTCTGCTCCTCGCCTCACCAGGTATCACATAGCATGTTTTAATACCACATAATATAAATAAATGCACTCTTTTCCAACACGGAGGAGCTATTGAGGAAAGCATCACAGTTAAAGTTTTTGCAGCCTGATAGACAACAAAGGAAAAAAAAAATCGGTATGAGAGAATATGAATATTCAGTGATATACTTGTGCTTGTAGTTGTCCTTGAAAGCTTATCAATTTCCTCCTCTTCCAAACTCTCCTCATTTGAAGGGGAAGATTCTGGAGAAAAGTTTCTCACCCTCAAAATTATCCTGACTTGCAAAATTGGCATATGGCTCAGTGTCACCCACCCTCCACGGTGTAGAATAAAACAAGTGGGTGGGTTATAGAGATATCTGAGGGGCAGCACTCAGAGACGCGCTGCCTTTCCATCTCACTCTCCACCCCACCGATTATGTAAATTGGATCACAACAACTTCAGCAAAATAGATCTTTACACTGCGGTGAACACTAGACGGCTTTGTGTCAAAGGCTGTTTTGCTGAAAATCGGAGCCAAGTGACAAGATTGCTTTCTGTCCTTTAAGTGTTTACTTCTCAAATCAAGGTTTTCTCTATTTCACCTGCTGGCGTGCAAATACAGAAGAGGAGGTTCAGGCCACGGTTACAAAGTCCTACTGCATCGTGAATTCTAATTGCAATGACAGTATGGGTAACTGAGATTACCTTTAAGCACTGTGAATATTGGCTGTTGAAAATTTAAAGAACCTGATGCTGTTCAAGGTTGTGTGCTGCAGCAGCACAGAGCTCATTGTGTCATACACTTTAAATTCCAGACACTAATTTTCAAGGGCAGTGATGATGGAGGACAAAACAAAAACAAATTCTATTGGCGTGAAGACCGTGATAAATTCATTTGGAAGTAATTTCTGATTCATTTAGGTGGGTTTGTCAACTTGAATTAATGAAATAAGGTCGATTAACAAGCCAACCTTTGATTCAGCAGAATGGACACATGATGACTCAGTTACCTTTGTGTAAATCAGCTCTGTATCACACTTAAAATGGCTATAATAGGTCATTTTATATCAACAGTCGATCACATGACTACTCGTATGTAAAAGGTGACTCTCGTTGTGATGAACCCCACCCCCTCCATGTGTGGACTTTCTCCCTCTTTATATTATGTCACCAGCTCTGGAGGTCTTATACAGCTGCGGATGGGTTTACGTTGAGTTCATTTGAAAAGCCTGGTGCGTTGGTTTCAGCCGGGTACCGTCTGCATGTATGAGTGGCAGAGGGGCAGTGAAATGTTGTCAGTTTCTGACGAGTTGGGAGTGAGACCAGGCTGGTGCTAAAGGTGTGAACACCAACACTTCCACAGTGCTTCAATCTCCAAGTCCCAGCTGAGTTAGCAAATAGGACTGCTACTAGCTGCATAACTGAGCTAACTTGCTGTCAACAGCTGCAGTTAACAGCAGTTAGTTGTTACTCTGGTGGTGTGCTGCAGCCTATTTATTTAGAGGATGATTTCAACATATTGCCCCTTTAAATAAACCCACTGTACAATACATGCCCAGCACTAAATGCAAACAGACAAACTTACCAAGTAGCATATTGGAGCAGTGAGCAGCTACAGAGTTATTTTGGGATTGGTGGAGACCAAAATCAGAGCTAAACAGAGATGAAATATTGAACTTGCATCATCAACAGGCAGCCAGAAATACACCAAGAAATGAATGCAAATGAATGCTACAGCAGCTCTTCGCTAAGTTCACCATCATTAAAAGGTGATAAAATGTCAGTGTTGTTTACAGCATATATCCACTTCCCTCAAGTGGCCAAAAACATCAGGTAATGCAGGTTTAATTTTCTTTTAATACTGCAGTATCAGAACCACATGTTTGATGTTTTTTTCAGGTGCATCAGTATTACAACTCCTTACCAGAAGAAAAGGTCCCCTATATAAATAGCCCCGGAGAGCAATATCGCATCAAACAACTGCTTCACCAGTTGCCGCCACATGATAATGAGGTAAAACAGCACAGCACAAAATGTCTCATTTATACATGAACAGTTTTATCTTTGTTGTTGTGACGCCGGATGATGGATTGTGTTGTTTAGGTGCGTTATTGTAACGGGTTGGATGAGGAGGAGAAACGAGAGCTTAAGCTCTTCAGCAACCAACGGAAGAAAGACAACCTGGGAAGAGGCAATGTCCGTCCTTTCCCCCTCACCATCAACGGAGGCATCTGTGAAAAGGTAAAAGCAACAACTAGCCTTCCTTCATTTTGCCCTCTTTTCATCCATTTCAATCAGTGAAGATATCAACAGCCAACCCAACAACTTTTAAGGCCTTTTCTCTCTAAAGAAATTTCATTTTCTATTGCAACTGTATAATTCAGCCCATGTTTTCTTTATATGATGTTCTCGGTTTCGCTTGCCAGAGCTTCTTTTTGATGTTTCATCAGATAGATGTAACAGATATAAAGCAGAAAACATTTCAATCTTGAAAAGATAATAGTTATTTCAAGTACCAGCTTCTCACTCTCCATCTCCACATCTTACAGTTTGTATTAATCTTTTTCTTTGCCTCTTCTCCCACCCCTGCTTTATCCTTTTCCATTCCCCTCTTCCCCTCACATCTCATCTCCTTCTGTTTCCTTTCCTCTTCTTTTCTTTCCTTTCGCCTCCTTTCCTCTCCTCTTCCCTCCTACAGTGCGGTGGTCAGATTAACGGTGGGGACATTGTAGTTTTTGCTGCGAGGGCAGGTCATGGAAAATGCTGGCACCCGCATTGCTTTGTCTGCAGCATGTGTGAGGAACTATTGGTGGATCTCATCTACTTCTCCCAGGATGGCAAGATCTACTGTGGCCGGCACCATGCCGAGAGGCTGAAACCCCGCTGCTGTGCCTGTGATGAGGTGCGCCTGTCTGGGCCTGGAGCCCTTTGGGTTGGAAATGGCTGAATGGTTCATAGCTCAGAGACTTGGATGTGCTTGAAACTGGTCTGGAGAGAAAAGATGTCTCAGTATTCTTGCCATGTCTCAGAAAGTCTGCTTGTTTTCTAAGCGTAATGTGCGGAAAGCATGCCCGAGATAACAACAATAACAACCCTGGCTCTAGTGCTTTGCACTAATTGGAGTCAAGTAAGGTTTGTTTATAAAATGCAGCAGTCCAAGTGTCCATTTTTATTCATCCAGGGGGCTACTTTAATTTGGTACAAATTGTTTGATTTTCCCTAACTCATAAATAGTTCAGTACGACTGATATCACAGACATAGCTGATATGACACCCAGATTTCTGCCAGCTGGTGATGTTTGTGGATGGTGAGGTAGAGGTACTCCAAAAATCATAGCTACCCCCATTGATTTGTCTTTTTCAACAGCAACATTTAAAGTCATCTTTGCAAATAAGTGTAGGACTCTAAAATTAGAAATCCATGGGGATTATTTAGAAATGTTGATTTTGATTCTGCTCATTGAACCTACACAAATTTCACTTGCGCTAGTTTCAAATTAAACTGTGTACTACAAACACTTACTGTATATCCACCTATCTATCTGTCTGCGCCTGTAGACATGCAAGTTGAATGTATGCATGCATGTCCTCCCGCCTGCTAACGCATTTGTCTAACTAAATCGTGAGTCTAGCTTTATTGTCATTTAACCGACTCAGCTGTTGGTCCGTTGCTTGACTAGCAGGTGAATATTGCAAATATTAGGTGTAGGGCTGTTGCTTTTTCCTCCATCCACTCGGACATCAAATGCAATTTATGTGTCGCATTGAAATTATTATTTATTGTTTGTATCTGTTATACAAGAAATTTTAAAGAAACCAGAAAAGAGACCACTGTTGTTATGATTCTCTTGCTAACATCAGTTTAGCTCAGTGTTTCTACTGGTAACATTCATTCATGATAATTAGTGTTTGAATTGGAATCATTAAGAACTGAAATCGATAAGCAGAATCAGAAATGCAAAAAGAAATGTTAAAATCCAAATCCAAACCCTGCAATTCAACTCCATGTAATCTCTGTGCAGAATATCCTTTCTGATTGATGTATTGTCTGGGTCACGCAGATAATCTTTGCTGATGAATGCACTGAGGCAGAGGGCAGGCACTGGCACATGAGGCACTTCTGCTGCTACGAGTGCGAGACCACCCTCGGCGGCCAGCGCTACATCATGAAGGACGGACGGCCACACTGCTGCAACTGCTTCGAGTCCCTTTACGCAGAGTACTGTGACGCATGTGGAGAACACATAGGTACATCACGTTTCCAGCTGGGCTTTTATTGTTGCTTTAAGTCCTCTGATATACACAAACACATGGACGTGTTTTTCTTACACTAACATCATAAAAAAAAACCTCTAACAGCCATTTATTGTAAGTGTGGGTGTTATCATCACTGCGAGGCTTGTGTGGCACAGCTGTGGAGAGGTGGAGTCAGTGCAGTGAGATGTGGATGGTTATTATCATCCCAAGCTCCAGTAACAGTGAAAGCGTGTGTTTCAGAGGATGCTCCCATGTTGTATCCAGATGGGAGCTGTGAAAGATGATTACTTCCTCTAGCTGGGGAGGAGAGCTGGTGAAATGTATTCGTGCTATCATACAAATCGAGTGATCATGCATGGGCATAGGATCACAAATGTTTTCCTTCAGAATAAAAAAGGCTCTGTTTGCACAGTTTTTTGTTGCTCCTTTTCAGCACAAAGAGGCATATTTGACATAAATTAACTTAATCTACTGGGTAACGGCTAAAATCAGACTGTGGGCTGTGTTCATTAGCTGCACAGACTTTGTAGAATCACATTTTTACAGTGGTGTTTGACATAGCTGCCATCACATTACCATTTTTAGAAGTTAAAGTTAAACCCCTTTGTGTATTTACTAATAAACTTGTTTCTGTTACGTCACTTTATAAAGTTAAGTTTATGTTTTTCCTATCTTTACCAAAGGCATTGACCAAGGCCAGATGACGTATGATGGGCAGCACTGGCACGCAACTGAGGAATGTTTTTGCTGTGCCCGTTGCAAGCGCTCTCTGCTGGGCCGCCCCTTCCTGCCAAAGCAGGGGCAGATCTTCTGCTCACGGTCCTGCAGCGCTGGACAGGTGGGTAACCAAATACATGATCACAATATTATTGAATAACTACATTTTTTTAAAAAATACATAGTACATAGAAAAATAATTTGTATTTGTGTCTGTTCAACCAACAAAATCATGTGCCTCTGTATCTGTATTCGGATATAAGACCGGAAGTGGGTGTGGTTTATACCAGAAATCATCTGCAATGCAATTGTTGTGCTTACAAAGCATCAATATTAATATTAATTTGCCAACTAATATTGACATTTAATTAAATATTTCCATATCCTAATACTGCTAAACTTAAGTTTTATCAACTGTCTGAAGCCCACAGTCACTTCCCCTTTAACTAGAGGATAGAGAAAAATAAGAAACTGGAAAAAATGTTTTATGAATCAAAAGTGTTGTGTAGAGTTATGTAGAAATATCCTTCAGTTTGAGAGAACAATTTTGGCACATTAGATTAGTGATTGATTAAGGTAGATGCAACCTTTTTTTTTAACTATGCCAGTGTAATGGAGCTGAGTTTTTCCAAATAATAATGAACAACCATGGATAGAAGAAATATCTGTTTCCATCGCATTATTTGTGCATTCCCATAACAACATAATAATGTATTCGGATTCCTGTGCATCCCTAGTAGGGGTACAGATCTTTTATGTAGAAAACAACTGAAGTACTGAATCAACTTTTTAGTAGTACAGGAAGTACAGGTTCTGAAATGTGCTCAGATTTATTTTCTGTGCAAAGCCAAGCATTTAGGTTGAAATCAATCGTGATGATGGGAAGGCAGTGGGCAATGATGCAAAATAAAAATTATTCCCCTCAGATGCATTAAAACTAAAGTAACAAGCCTGTTTTGAACATATAAAGAGTAGAAAGTACAGATATTTGTGTTAAAATGTTGGGAATAAAGTTAAAAAGTTGTCAGACAAGTAAATTCTCAAGTAAAGTACAGATACCTGAAAACTGTACTGCAGTGTACAGTAACTGTTTGTACTTCTTTATTTACCACCTCTGGCGTTCATACATAAGTATTATGTTGATATATCAACAGTTTATAATTGTTCTAAATTGTTTTATTTGAACCATTCAGGATCCAGATGAGTCCGACTCTTCAGACTCAGCCTTCCAAAGCGCCCGTTCCCGTGAATCCCGCCACAGCACCAAGATTGGGAAGAAGGAGCGCAGGAATGCTGAGCAGGAGCGGCGGAACGCCGAGGCCCGTCAGTCAGCTCCTCCACCGATGCCTGACCGTCTGTCTGCTGAAGGCGAATCCCTTTCTGTCCAGATGGACCGTTTAAGCCTGACATCAAGCCAGACCCCGAGCAGGACACCTAACCGCACACCCAGCCGCACTCCAAGCCGTGCCCCGAGCCTTAACCAGGTGTGGATGAGCCGGGATGACCCCTATGTCCCTGCTGCCTACGAGGGCCCCCAGCGGGAACCCTCCCCCACACCAGCACCTATACATCTGCTGGGTCAGTGTAACCTCAGGCAGGGCTACAATCCCAACGCAAATGCTCATCCTCCAGCTCAGACTCCTGCCAACCAGGGGCAGAGGCCTGATTCTTGGGGGAAGGAACAAGGCAACGCCAAGAGGACCCCCATGGCTGCTCTGAGGGGCCACTCCTTCAATGAAAACTGGACCCACCACAGCCAGGACGAGTTCAGGCCCAACAAGCTCCGCACCCAGATGAGCTTCAATGAGATGTCCAGCCAGAACCAGGGCTTCTCTGACAAGAGGAGCATCAGCCTGCATGGATTCCAGAGAGACGGCAGACCCCCGCTGACCAGGAGGAACCCCATCAATGCCATGAGCTTCAACGAGCCCCTCACTCCTCTGGAACAGACTCCTCGTGGATCCATGGACTCCCTCACCATGTCCAATGCTACAGGTACAACCATGTAAATGATGCGGTTTGATACAATAGATGAGAGCAGCCAATCTGGGTGCTTTTCTTCTGTGTCATGACCCTGCCCCTTTTTGGGTAAAAGCAGCCCCTCTGATTTGACTGGCACCAAATGCAAATTCAGAGGTCTTTGCTAATTTAATAGCATAAAATGAGAATACCGTACAGCTTTTTAACTGTCATTTATCGGTATTACATCACCTTTTCTTTTAGCAACACAGTAACAATTGGGAACTGACAACACTAAATGATAACTTTTGAGAATTAAATTCTTCTATATTCTTGCTTGATATATGATTTCAGGTGCTCAACAGTCTGAGGACTCTTTTGCAGTTCATAATGCACCACACATTTTCAGTTTGAGGCAGGTTTGGACTGCAGGCAGGCCAGTCTAACACCTAGAACCTTTTACAACAAAGCCACACTGTTGTAACACAGGCAGAATGTGCCTTGTCATTGTCTGGCTGAAATAAGCAGCAAGTCACTGAAAAAGACGTTGCTCCAGAAGGTGTATGTGCCCCACAGCATTAATGGGCACTAACACACCCCTCTACCATCACAGATGCTGGCTTTTAAACTTTGTGCTGGTAGCAGTCTGAATGGTCCTTTCTCTTCTTCTTAACCCAGAGGACACAATGTCCAGGGTCCCACAGGACCATTTTCATTCTCTCTGCAGATGGTTTGAAGTCACAGGCTCTTCTTTTACGCTCCTTCGCTGTCCATTTTTTAAAAATTGTTTGACATGCTAAATGCGATGCAGCAGTCTCTAAGTTTGGTGAAACTAGTATTTTCTACTTTGCCGCCGGTACTATTTCAGTGTTTGTTTTTACCCAAAAGGGGGCATGGTCGTTCTCAAGGCTGCTGTCATGAACATGATATAATGCCATGTTGTATGAAAATGTGACTGAGTGTGATTTCTCTTTTTTAGCAGGTAATTCTCTGGATGGGGTCACTAAGCGTCAGGAACATCTGTCTCGATTCTCCATGCCTGACCTGAGTAAAGACTCAGGTGTGAATGTGTCTGAGAAGAGCAACATGGGCACCCTCAGCTCCTCAGTCCAGTTCCACAGCACAGAGTCGCTGTCCTCCTCCCGCCCCTACAACAACAACATGTACACTCCACTGAGAGTCGGCTACCCGCTGCAGTACTGGGACGGCCCGCAGCCGCTGGGCTTTGACGGCAAAGGTCGCATTGGCGTGATGGGCAGCAGTGGAAACCTGCGGATGGCTCCAATGAGTGACAGAATGCCCCGCCGACGCATCAGCACACAGGAATCTGTGTCGCAGCAACAGCAGCCACAACCGAGACGCCGCAAACACCATCGTGGAAACCACGGCAACCGCAGTGGCCGCCACCACAAACGCTCTCGCCGCTCCCGCTCTGATAACGCCCTGCACCTGGTGGCGGACCGGCCTGCTCAAATGGTAGAGCTGCCTTACCGTCGTGTCCAGGAGGATTACGATCGCTTCCCTGCTGGTAACGCTGCTCGGGAGTTTTTCGGTCTAGAGCCGGGCGGGTACAGACAGCAACCCCACCGGCCCTGCCCCCGCACCACCTCTGATCTCACCCTGCAGAATGCTGGCTGGCAGCCTGTGGGGCTGGGTGGGCAATGCTGGGGCGACAACTACATGGAGGCTGCCGACCCCTGGTGCTCCAGCTGCTCCTCTTCCTCCGAGTCCGAGGGAGACGAGGGTTACTTCCTGGGTGAACCGATCCCTCGGCCCGTGCAGCTCTGCTACATCAACAACGAGGAGCTGCGTCATCGCTACAGCCCCTCCGGGATGGCTGGCCATCACGGACCTCTGCACGGACCAATTCATGGCCAGCTGCACACCCGTCAGAGGAGGAAGAGCAAAAACTGCATCATTTCCTAGATTTAGAGCAAAGAGATGGTGAGGGAAGAGCAGGAGAGTGAAAGAGATGAGAGAGATGGAGAGGGAAGGAGACAGTTACAGCAGCAGAGAGGTGGAACAGAGAGAGTGGGAAGGTGAGAGTGAGACAGAGTGAACAGTGTGTTTGTGTGTGTGAGTTTATGTACGTGTGTGCGAGTGTGTGTTGGGGTTGAAGAGAGAACAGGCCTATTTTTTGTGCTTGTGAGCTTACACAACTCTACACCGGGTAGTGTTTGTGCACACCTACACAGAATGATCTAATCATAAGAGGAAGCTCAGCTGGCTTACACAACAGAAATGTTTACAATGATGGAGAACAACTCCTCTGATGGAAGCACTGATGAATCTGAATACTAAATATACTGTGGTCGAGGTAAATAACATGATGTATGTGCGTGTCTGTGCGTGTGTCCGTGTTCCGGAGAGATTGAACAATTCCTTTACAGTTTGAAAAAGGGAAGAAAAACTGGTCAACCCGCAGCGATCTGACTGTTCATGTCGCAGCTCAGTGATCCAAGCCCTGGGCTGTAAAACTTCTTCTATGTGGACAAACCCGAAATCGTGTTGGGATAGTGAAAGTTACGTGCTAGATTCCAAGCTATGTCATTGTTTACCTCAGTGGAATCCAAATGCTGCTGGAATATAGTGTTGGCTCGCTAGCCCCCCGTTATCACCTTGTACAAATAGTCTGTTGAACTTTGTGCTCTACATAGCCGGCTCTCCATGCTTTACCAAGGACAGAGCGCCAGACAGCCTCTGCTCCTTGACCATTCAGGCACAGTAACGTCAGGTATGGTCCCGTTTTATTCTTCTGCAACATGCTTTGTTTTTTGAGAGTTACCTACAGTATAGATGATTAAGAATAATAAAAATAATAATAATGATGCCAACAATAATAATAATAATGCAAATAATAATGATGATACTATTAAAGAACAATACCTGTTAAATGTATATATAGTAATAAACTTAATAAAGTAATGGATGTAGTAATGTAAATGTTCTGTACATATGGTCTTAAATATTTATATATATTTTGTAACTAAAGAATCATTATTTGTATAACATGATGTAGAGATAGGGAGACTTGCATGTTGATTTGTTGTTGTTGTCTCATACTGAAAATAAAGTGTACTTCAATGAATAACCACAAGTCGTACCACAAGTTCTACTGTGTTCTCCGGTTGGTTGTAACTCCGACTGGTTAGCTGTGACACATTGGTTGTCCCAGGGAGTATGTATTGTGGGCACAATGGGAAGAGACAGCATTTCAGAAAAAAAGTCTCCAATTACTTTGTATGCTTTAGACTTTTTTTCCCTGCAGACGTATTAGCTGTGTTCTAAATCCCAGATTTCTCTTTTTACTTAAAATTTTGCACTACCAGCTACAACAGATGTATGAGCAAGAGGCTCAAAGACGAAGTAGTATGTCCCAATAGTATGCATACTGCATGCAACAGTACTTTAGTGTAAGGCAATAGGCAGCTGCAGTGTGTATTAAAAGTAAGGAGAAAAAGCATGCAAGGGTTTGACTCGCCATAGCAGGAAAAGCACATGTGAAACAAATTTCGTTAATAAATGTCCCAGTAAGCCATGACTTCTGCTTTTCCTGCCATGACATTTGCCACAAACTGTGCTGTGATAATGGTCTATTGTCCCGCAATTCAATGCACAAGGGAAATGGTGGAGCTGTTTGTACAAAGTACAGCTGAGGCTGATGGGAATGTCACAAGTTTTGCTTGTATTTGGTCCAAATATGCAACATTTGAACCAAATATTGGACAAGTTAAAAAACTGACCCATTTGACAGAACTAGAGGAAGAGTGAGGGGATAACCAAAGTTATTAGGATACATGTTTCGTGGTGGTGGATCAGGCTTTCAGATTGACATTATCATGCCTACAGCCCTGCCAGTAGTATGGCTAAAAATATGTATTTCTTAAAATTTAACTGTCAGTCAAACTGACTGACAGTTAAATTGGTTGGTGCACATTTTGAATCATTTCCTGGTGAATGGTGAAGTATGTTGATTATTTTTGTATACTAATGGTAAAATATGGTATAGTATGACAAATACTTTATAGCACACACTGTACACAATCAGTATATTGCGTGGAACTGGGACATGGCAGTATCTCCCTGCTAATGCTAGCCAGTGATCAAACTAGAGCCTGACAGATCTGGGATCTCTTCATGATATATTATCTGATATTTGTGTCTTAAAATAAATACAAATATTTTTATGAAGATACCTACAACTGATTTAGAGGGGTATTTCAAGCAGCATGTCACTTAACTAAAGTTGGGAGACTCTGACTGACTAATAATGGTCAGCAGAGGCCAAGATAGCTCAACTTGTAGTCCCTGGTACGGGTCAGGCTCCAAAAGCAATAGGTCCTACAGCTCCCATAATGCAACTGGATAACTAGATAGTATCTTTCATGATACCCCACCACCCACGCCTGGTTAACGCCTGTACTTCTCTCCATACTTCCAAATCCGAACCAAGATAACCCTGATGACATCACGATGACATAGTTGAGTTTATTTTTGATCGGAGTTTGTTTTTGAGTATGACTCGTCATGATGAGTAACTGTGACAAAGATCTGTGCAGAGCAGGACATTTTACACTTGAGTCAGTCTGTGGCTTGTTCCTGAATAACCTCAAACATATCTTTGGCATTTCTCTGCTGCAATTTATTGTTATTCATCAGCTGACATTTACGCCGATGCACTTAACGCTGCTATGATAAACCAGTGTCGGCCATGCTGCTGTATCAGTCAGGCTTTGGATCAAACATAAAGGAATTTTCACATTTTCTTCTTTCTGTAAATACTTAAACCCTAAACAACAACGTTGGTCCTCGTCACCTACTGATCTATTCATGTGTTTCCTGCTATGACTTGATGTCGTCTTGCCTGTCCAGCCATGAATGAGTCTGAAAATATTTTTAACCACATGATGTTTAATATGCTATAAACAACATTAAATTATTAAAAAGCAGGTGATTATAAATTAAGCACATTATTCAGATATCAAAATACATTTTTGGCTTCTTCACTAAGGCACTTTAATGGGATATTTCAGATTATTTGAAGTGAAGTTGTTTGAGATAATTAACAGTCAGTGTATTCCCTACAGTTGATGCTGGTAGAAGCAGAGAAGATGAGCACCAGCAGGATGCTAAGCAATGAACAGCTGTGAACAGGGTCAGCAGCAAAATGTATTTTAGCCACTTTAAAAAAGCCCATCTAAATAAATCAATATCAGTTCACTTGTACGCAATATACAGAATATTTTAACCACTTAACCTCGCAGTCTGACAGCCTTTTCTGTCGGGAAACCACCGTTTTATAAGCCAGGTGTTGTTGCGTTCTAGATTAACCAGGCTCCATTGACAAAATCAGTAATTTTACCTCTCAGAACACAGGAGTTGTTGGTCTGCTGCTGCTTCAATCTGTTAGTTTGTTTCTGTTATTTTGTGACTTTGGTATTTTAAAACATTAGTTCAGATTTACCAAAGTCAAATTTACAAATCAAGGCAGTGGTAGACAAGCAACTCCCGTGTTCTGCAACGTAAAATTAGTGATTTCACCAATGGAGTCTGGTTGAACAAGAAAGACCTGTATTTTGTTTATATAACAGCAGTTTCCTGTCAGAAGAGACTGCCTGACAGCAAGGTAAACAGCTGAAATATTGTAAATATTATATTGATATTGTAAACACTTAAATCAATATTGATCTTAAGTGGATTTTAAGTGGATAAAATTTGTTTTGCTGCTCACCCTGCTTAGCTTCCTACACTAGTGCTGCTGCAGCTTCTACAAACCGGGAGCACCACCATCTACTGTAGGTAATAAACTGACTATCGATATGCGCCTCATACAGCCCCACTTCAAATAATACAAACTATCCCTTTAAGCAATATAACCAGTGTATTTTTTAACATCAACATAATATTATCAAAATTAGAAGCAGCATAGAATAACAATCAAAGTTTCCTTTTCATTGTTCACCAGCGTTGCTCGGTGCTAACCATACGGCTGAGCACAGAGGGGACTCTTTCCAGGAAGCAGGCAAGAATGTACAAGCTTATTACTTCTACTGGAAAATACAAAAACAAACAGAAAAGCAGCATTCAATCACCTGGAATAAAATTATCCAACAGTTTTACCAGTGGGACCAATGCTAGGAAGACAGGCATGTTGAGTGAGTGTCTGATCAGTGAGACAGCTCCCTGGAGTCATAGTCCTCTATAAATTTCTCCATGGCCTCCACGCAGCGCTTGCCGATGTCCCTGAGGTTCTCCTGCAGCGAGGACTGGATGGGACCCTCCAGGGACTGATCCTTGGCTATCAGCATCTTTGCCACAAGGCCAAACATTTCACATTCTTGATAGTACACCTGTGGGACACACACAACCTTGGTTTTAGGGCAAATGCTCCAAGAGTGCACAGTGAGAGGGAGCAGGGAGACAGACAAGAGACAAGAGGGAAGAGGGAACAAAAGAGAGCACAACAAATGAGTGAGAGGTCTCGTCATGCGTTTCCAATTACCACTGAATGGATTAACAATCCACGGAAAAACGCTCATGTGCAAACTGTTAACAAGCATTTGGCCTCATGCAGGAAACGAACTTCCTCTTACTGTTGTTCTTATCCAAGATTTCTTCTTATTTTATTCACCAGATATGTTTGCTCCTCTCTTAGGTAAGAGAAAATTTGATGAGTGGTCGAGAGTACAAAAAACAAAACATCTCCTTCGCACAGTTGTTTGTCCAACACAGGGAAACACATTTAAAAACTATTTATAATTATTATTATTTATATGTACTCATTTATTATTGTAATTATAATTTAAATATTGAAATAAAAAAGAAAATATTTAGAGTTTTTTTTTAGGTTTACCGCTTGGAGGGATTACAGAACATCTGGACCAGAACAAACAATCAGACTCGTCTACACACCAAGTACGTGTACGCACAGAGGAAATTTACAAGAAGTCATATTTTACAAGTCTTTCCACATCTATTTCCTGCTTCACAAATTTTATCTATTTCACATCGTGTTAAATTCAATAGTTTATGGGTTTTAGACTGTTGGTCAGACAAAATAGGTAATTTGAAGATGATGAAACCAGGAACTGACATAGTACATACATACATAAATACATTAATAAATAATATTGTTCATTAAATATTTAAAATAAAGGTTTAAAAAGAAATCTTTTCCTTTAAGCTCTGAGCAGTAGGCAAAAAAATGGAAAAAGCTGTGTAATTGCTTTTGCCATCAATCACTTGATCAAACAAATTAAAACTGAATTAATTATATTAATTATTAATATTAATTAGCCAGGTAACTCACAGGTAAAAATTTTGTTATATAAATTCAGGGTAGGGGCACAGGCAAAAATTAACCAAGCGGGTGAGACTCATAATGTAACATACAATATGTTTTTTTTACCTGGAGTGATCAGACATGAAAATTAGCGTGCAGTATTTTTGTTATTTAAATCGACTAGTAATTATAATAAGCCACCAGGATTTTGTGTGAAAGCCTAAAACAAAACCTTTAACCCCACATCCTGCCAAACAATGGGACGTAAAACATTCCAAAAAGTATTTTTTGATAGCCGCAAGCTTGACACGTTGTTGCTGAGGAAATACATCAACAGCTGCAGGAGCGGAGGACGGGTCGGGTCACAGGACTTATATTAAGGATTGTAGATTTAACTTTGAGATAATTGCAGGCAATGGATCTGTTCTGGTAGCTTTGTAGGTGCGGGCCAATGCAGGTTTGCAAAACTGGACTCTGATACCAGTACTGAAAATTACTTTTTTTTTTTAGTTATCTTTTTTGGCCATTTTTGCCTTTATTTGATAGTGCAGCTGAAGAGTAGACAGGAAAGGGGGCAGAGAGAGAGGGGATGACATGCAGCAAAGGGCCACAGGCAGGAGTCAAACCAGCGGCCGCTGCAGAGGACAGCCTCCATACATGGGTCGGGTGCTCTACCAACTGAGCTAAACGTCCACACATCACGATTACTTTTAAGTTTATGTGACACTAGTGCAAGGAACTTTTGTATTTTGTTGACTTTAGAGGCCCGTGTGGACAAAAGTGGTAGTGTTTCCACAGCAACGGCCACAAAATACAACATAAAAAATAAAATTATCTAAATAAAAATCTGTCTTTTTAACTGGCTAACAAACTACTCACTGCAACTTTGCCTGTGAAAATGTAAACACAGACTCGTTTCATCTGATTTTTCTTCCGGCGTTAAGAAACTCTATAGAAATAGCCAGTCTTCTCACAGATGGTCTCATGTGCTTATGTAGGTCAAATTGGGGCATCAATATAAAATTGAGAGGGTTTCATAACCGGTTAAAAAGTCCTCGTAGTAGCTTTAACAGTATGGCAATTTCACTAAAGCAGAAGCTCTTCTTTTTGGGGGGCATCTCTAATTCTTGAGCATGTGCCAGAGCATTTGCACATGGCACAACACCTGCTCTTATGTAGCGTTACCTGTGCTAATAACAAACAATCGGCCATGTGCCTCCAATTTATGGTCGAGAGGGATTCATCATTCAGCACACTTGGGTACAGTAAGAGCAGATTTGGGTGGTTAAAGAGTGATGAGTGCATCTGGAGCTGACTATTCTTACTTTTTCTATAATTAAGTGAAAATATAGGAGAAATTTCAGAAAAATATTGCTGCATGAAGGTGATTGTGTGTGCGAGCCTGTATATGGAGACTTTTGTGGACATTTTTGCATCAGCTACCTGTTGCTAGACTGCTTTTCTTGCAATGCTTCTATAATCCTGCAACCATGGAGATATGAAAAGCAAGAGGCCATCTTTTCTGTCAAGTGGGTGGAAACACACACACACACATAAACACACAGCCGATGAGCAGAGCCTCATGTGACGTCTGTCACATTGAAGACAGTATTAAAGCACGTGTCGGAGCCTCTTGTGATACAGGTGAGCCAGGATAAACAGCCTCACTTTGCCTTTTTGCTCAATTATAAAACTAATAAAAATAACACCATCAGTCAAGTCAACTGATGAATAAGACCTTCTTTGTCAGCCTCTGAGAAGTGGAGACAATAATGACACTCAAGTTGCCTCAGGCTCTGCATTTCAAAATTAATGTTTAGTCTACAGAAGACAAATCTTTTCTTCTTGTCTCATGTCTCCCAGCGCTTTCCAAGATCTTTCCTCTGTCACTCTTCCTGTAATCCCAGCTTCTCTTATCTCTCTTCCTCCTCCTCCTCCTCCGTCTGTTTATTACTAACCCTTCTCCCAAGGTGTGAGTGTGTTTGTGTAATGACACTCGTCTACCTCGTCTATCTCTCTCCTCTTCTGCTGGATGGCTCTGTCTCGTGCCACCGTCTGGCTCACAGTTGAAGGGAGCTCCCCGTCTCTGCTTCGTTCTCTTTCTTTGCTTTTGCTCCCTCTGTGATCTCTCTCCCTGCTTTGATTCCTGTCGCTCTGACAAACCTGCAAAAGAGAAAAAAAATGAGCCAAGAGTTGGACTGTAGTAATTAGACAGTTGGCCAAAAACACGGGTGCAAATGCCGATGATGACTGAGCTGCTAATGACCAGAAGATGACTGGAGTGAAGTTTCACATGTCAACTTGTAACACTGAGGCAAGTGCATTATCATTTCATAATTTATTCTGACTGCACATGTATTCAGTGGCAAAACAAAATAAAATAAAATAAAAATAAATAAAGATTAAATGAGGATGTTAAGTAACAAAAATACAAACGTTTACAAAAGCTTTTTAAATTGCATCAACTGACTTTATTAATGGTTTAGACACAATGTTAATTTTTTTTACCCATGAATGCAGAACCTACAACCCTTTATTAAAGGACCAGTGTGTAGGATTTAGTGGTGAGGTTGCAGATTGCAAAAAAAACTGATAACCCTTCGCCACAGGAACCCCTTCCAAGCATGTAACCTACAGAAACGTCAAAACTTCTAAATAAGGCAAAAGGTCCATGCTGGGCTACTGTAGGAACATGGCGGTGCAACATGGCTGCCTCCATGGAAAAGGACCCACACCTTCTGCAGGTATAAACGACTCTTTCTAAACTAACAAAAACTCAGTTATTCTTATTTATTTGTATTTATATGTAATTAAACACTAATGAAAACATACTAATGGATATTATATTCAATTTCTGCCATATTCTGCCAATAATTCTCCTAAATCTGACACACCAGACCTTTAAAGCTGCTATAATCAGTATTTTTATTTTAACAACTGATAAAATGTGTACATGTAATTTGTCACATGGAAGAATTACCACTCAAAGGTGGTTTCACTCAGCTCTAAAGAACACTTTAGCATCTTAAAGCTCTTTGTTTGCTTGTTATGTTTTGTTGTGTTGTGTGTCCAACAGAATTCAGTACAGTAAAAAATTAGCACTGTAGGGTTTAGCTGTTGAACACAGTTGAGCATTTAGCAGCTGAAGAGCCAGATATTACACTCAACAGTTGGTGGAGACCAAAAACAGAGCTAAAAGGAAAGTCTACAAGGAAATATTACAATCGTCAGCTGGTCAGACTCACAACTCTAAATGAATGATAATGTTGCTCTGTTTCTGCTGGATGTTTAAATAAGTCTCTTCTGAGAGGTTAGCCTTTGGGGCTTTCTGCCAGAAAGGGTAAAGAAAATCATGGTTTCCATTAAGACAGGAAGATTTCTTTCAGAAAGTCTCATTTCTCCAATTTGCATAACTGTTTATTAAGTTAGCTATATTAACTTGAAGGAGCACTGAGTAGGAGTGAGGTTGTAGATTGTAACCAATTGAATATGGCTCGCCTCACCCTCCCCTTCCAAGCGTGTAGGACGACCTACAGTGATGAAACTTGCAAAGCAAAGTGCGAAAGGCCGAATCTAGAGCCAGTGTTTGGTTTGTCCATTCCGGTCTTCAGTGGAAACAGTGGTTCAACATGGCTGCCTCCATGGATGAGGACTTGTGCCCTCTCTAAATAAAGAAAGCTCATTCTAAGGTAACAAAACACAACGATTCTCATTTTCAGGTGATTATTCACTAATCAAAACATACTATACTACAATATTTTATTCTATTTCTGCCATAATCTGACAAAAAATTCTGGTAAATCTTACACACGGATCCTTCTACAGTTCACTTATTTGGTAACCTTCAAATAAGTCTGCAGTTTAATAATTTCTTCCAAATTAGGAGCTAGCCAAAAAAGGTAGACCAGAGAAGGATACACCAGCTGAAGGCTTGTCTCACAACTTTGCAACCCCAAAATTTGTTCTTATTTACTATTAATCTACAAAGCCACACATAAAGGATCCTATTAAAAAGCAGCATCATAAAAGATAAGTGCTGCACATGAGAAAATTAGTTTTCCTGATTACATTTTACAAAGTGTTAGTTGTATAATCTTAATTGCTGAAATATTTTGATTAATCTAGATTATTTGAAAAACATTAAAGGCTAGAAAAGTAATTTTCGATCTAATAAATCACACTGAAGAGTTTAACAACATTAGTCAATGCTACTGTTGTGTTAACAGACAATATTAAAGTGAAACATTAATAACTACCATGCTAAGAAGATTTAGTTGTTGCCTTGTGTTAGTCCTCATATTAAAAGAGCTGTTAATCACACAGATTGTAGCTTGAAGCATTATTAAAAATCTCATGTTATCAACAGCTTCAGTCACATTTATTAACACAACACTGATTAGAACGGTGAAAATCTGAAAGTCGCTCTTTGATTCCTCCTCCTCTCTTCACTTTCACTTCACTGCAGCACTGACCGGTGGTGATTCATCATGTGCTGCTCTGCTCCTTGTTGTGTTTAGGTCAGCCAAGAAATTTATGCGATCATTTGATTTCAGCCTTTTTCTGCAGCACCTGGGCTGTTTGCATTATAGCTAAGTCATTCTCTGCTATGAGCTCATGACTAATGAACAAACTAAAACACAGAGCAAAATGTATAAACAAACAGATAAAGCAACAGATAAATCAGTGAAAATGTTCATTTGTTGCAGCCCTTATTGCTGCCATGTTTAATCAGGTTGTATAATGCACATGACACAAAAAAGATTTTCATTCCAGCCACTTTCATCTTCATGTTAACATTTGCCAATTTGGATAAAACTGTCAAAATAAATCATATAACAACGAAAACATTCACAATCTGTGTCGTCCTACATCAAATCAATAGTTTGGAATTATATTAAAGGGCCAGTTCAGATTATTTTAAGTGGAGCTGTATGAGCTACTTATCCATATATAGTGTATTACCTACAGTAGATGGAGGTCAACACGCCCACAGTTTGTAGAAATAGCAGGAGTACTGATGTAGGAAGTTAAGAAATGTACTGCGGTGGACGGGGTCAGCAGCATAATGGAATTTAGGCACTTAAAAAACGGTCCACCAAAAGAAAAAATCAACATCAGTTTAAGAGTACGCTATGTTTAGAATATTTTCACCACTGCCATTATATAAGACAAATATTGCTCTCTCTGAAGCCACTAGACCCCAGTGGCGAAATCAGTAATTTTACCTTGCGGAGCATGGGAGTTGCTGGTCTGCGGCGGCCTCAATTTATTCGTTTGTTTGTGTTTTTGTGCGACTTCAATTAATCGAAACTGTCTTTTGGTTTGGTTTGGTGGTTTGGATTCATTCTGATTCACCAAAGTCACCAAAGTAGCCAATGTAGGTTGGCCTACCCATCATTGCTGTAGACCAGCAACTCTCGTGTTCTGCAAAGTAAAATGACTGATTTTGCTTAAGGAATCTGGCTGCTTTGGAGACAGTGATAATATGGCTTATATATAATGTCGGTTTCCTGTTAGACAAGGATGTCTGATGGCAAGGTATAGCAATGAAAATATTCTAAATACAGAATAAACTGATTTTTTTAGGTACCTAAAATACATTTTGTTGTCAACCCTGTCCACAGCAGTACATTGCTTAGCTTCTGTGCAGGTACTTGTCTCTGCTTCTCCAAACTGGGGGCGTGTCGATCGCCATCTACTGTAAATAATACACTGACTATTTATACTAAGTATCTCATACAACCCCACTTCAAATACTCCAAACTATCCCTTTAATGCTACCATGTTTAACATGTTTAAAGTTTTATATTGCACGACAGAAAATATCATTCCCTCCCAATCACTTTCATCTCCAAATGTTTGTATGTGCTAATCAGGGTGAAATCGTGAAAAGCTCTTATAAATGATATCATAACATTCAGACTGTGCTGCCCTACGTTAAATCGATATTTGGGATAATATTAGGTCATTTTTAAGGTATTTGGTGATATTTTTCCACATTGCATGACAGGATAGAAAACCAGAAGGGGAAAAGCAGAGCAGGCTTTCTGCTCGTGAACTTACGATGAACTGCATGTCCTTGTCTCTGCTGGAGGTGGACCTTGGTAAGAAAGCTCTAGTAGCTGGAAAACAGACAAAGCACACAGTCAACACAACAACACAACAAGAGAATTTTTGCATGTTAGAGGGCCTTCTTTTTCTGTCTACCATCTCTACAGGTACCTACAGAATCTATAAGCATCACCACTGATGCTTAAAGCCTCCTAATCATTCTGTTTCTCTTCAGCCTCCTGTTTCCGCAAGTATCATCGTCCAAAAATCGATACATATTTAAGGAGAATGTGCTGATATTTGTGAATTTATCCTTGTTGTGTTGTACTGCAGTACGTGAAGCAATAGTTTTTGTTATGGCTCATTATATACTGCTGGCTCGTTTCTTCCTCTCTTCTTCTCTGCCTCTCTCACTCTCATATACACACACAAATCAGCGATGAGTCACCATCATCGCACCATCACTCAGGCACACAAAAAACCTGTTCCACACTCACACATACACAAACACACACCTCCACAGTGCTGCAGTGTGCGCACACATACAGTGCCTGAGTGCAAGAGAAGATAAAAACATACAGTACCAACAGCTCAGTCGTTAAAAACAGCACAGCAACAAACCAGTTTCTACCAGGAAAAGATCAACAAAAACACAGACTTCAGTTAGTGTTAAAACCAAGAAAACATGATCGTAACAAATTTTAAAACCCTCCTGTTTACTTCCAGCCTCTTCCCACTGACTAATGATGAGGTAATTCTCCAGGATCTAATAATAAATCTACCTGGAACTAAACTACACAGTTTATATGAGACACACTGAGGTGTACACAGTATACCACGTTAAGAGCATTGACATAATCCATGTATTGATTCCAGCAAAGCTTCTTAGTGATCAGCATTATGTAACACTGGTTTGTTGCTACCAGAGTGTGACTACCTATCAACCACCAGATACCACGATGAGCAAATGCCCTCCAAATATTTGTAATGCAAAGTGTTCATGAAAACGTGCATGTGTGTGTGGCTCTGCTTGCTCATACTGCCTCCCAATGGACATTTTAAAAAGTGCATGAAGACACTGTACAGCTTGTGAAGTACATTATTTAAATATATTCCATATGCATGTGTACATATGCTCATATACACAGGAGGTGGCAACAATAACATGAACGTTTTGTTGTTTTTGTAAAGACCTATCTTTTTAATCTGGCTTTTAGTTTTTAATTGGGAGTAACCTCAGTTTTTTAACCTTCAGTCATTAATTTTATCCTTAGTGTTTCTCATATTTAATTTTTTCTGACTTTAAAAAAAAATCAAATTTAAAGAAAATATTGTTGTAATTTTTATTCCTGCAAAAGTTTTATTTATTGTTTTTATGAGTTTCTTATCTGTGTTGTTTCATTTTGCTATGTGAGGCAGTTTGGGCTGCATGTGTGTTTAACAGGCGTTATATAAGTCAGCTCAATTTGATTTTTGTTGGGACTGTGTCAGAGGGTAATTTATTTTTGTGACAGGCTCTGGTTTGTGGTGCTGTATAAAACTTTATTATAGTGCACATAAACTTCTGTTATTGTGTCGAACCACCACGTGCATTTATTAAATCAGGATGGTTTGGGGCTTATGTTTCATTTCATTTCAAACCTTCTTAACTTCAAAATTTTCAGCCTGGACACTATTTTCCTCTGTGTGTGTCTGTCTCAGTCACTAATGGAGACAATGATTTTTGAAACTGGTCCAGTTTTGAGGAAGAGCGCTGCAGCCTGCAGAAGCAAAACTGAGATATAACGTAATCCCTCTGTGTCACTGTGCACCGTCAAAGTAAATCCATTAAAAGTGCTTGTTTTTGACAGGCTCAGATTTTTATTCCAAGTGTGTGACAACATTGTGGAAAACAAAACATGTCTTTAAAAATATCTATCTCTTTAGCAAGTCTTTTCATAATTTTGTCAGACAATTATAATAACAGTCTGAGCCTGAGACTTTTAGTGGATTTTCTTTATGATGCACAGTTTCCTGCAGGGAGGATGTTGTAGTTTAGTTTGGCTTCTACTGGCTGCAGCCATCTCCCTCAATACTCAACCAATTTCAAAAAAGGTTGTTCCATTCGGTCAGTTAGACAAAAACATGAGAAAATAGGGTCTAGTTTGGAAAATACATAAGTTACCCTTTAAACTCAACAAGATTACCGAGGTTGCCCAGATTTACAATGACACTGAGTTACAGTAGAAACAAGTTAATCATAAACAGGACAGAAATCACAGATGATATACCATAAAATCTGTTAGAATAGCTTCACATTGAAGCAGGGACGTTTGTGATTATGGCTTTAAATTGTCCATAGTTTAGAAGAGCATTGATTTTTAGCGTGTTAAAGATCATTCCAATAATTTGGGGCACTAAAAGAGAAGGCTGACCGTGATCAGGGACTTGTTTGAGCGAGTTTAATAGGGTCCAAAGTTCCAATCCAGGATCATTAAAGATGTAACGTGGCAGCGTTCCAACAAGGCCTTTATAGTTAAACAAATAACAAGGTTTATTACACCACTCTGCCGAGAGGACCGACCCAGCTCATCACACAGGATACAGTGGTGAGTGCTCTGGATATCTTCTCCAGAAATAAATCTGAGGACAGAATGACAGACCAGGTCCAGAGGTTCCAGAGTTGAAGGAGCAACATTTCTGTAAATTACATCCCTATAATCCACAGCAGACGGGAAAACTGTCCCAACAATCATCTTTCTGCAAATCACAGGGAAGCTGGTTCTGTTTTGGTAAAACAAGACAATTGTTTGATTTGTCTGGTAAAGCTTAAAATAAACTCGCTGCCACTCAGAGTTTCATACAGCACACTCTTATAAAATAAGGGTTCTTTCTGAAGGGCTGAGGTTCTACCCGGAACCATTTGCTTCTGAAGAACCCTTTTTTTTTTTAAAGACAGGGTTTGTCGTGGGCTCTTTGTAAGACTAAGGGTTGCATTAAGAACCCTTTTCATCAGAGTTAACCCTTTCTGCAAGAAGGAGTTCTCCAGGGATTGTTGAAATTCTTGATGAAGTCTTTCATCAAGGGTTCTCTGTACCATAATATAAAAAGAACCCCAAGTGTGTTCTAGACAAAACCACTCTTGGTAGAATCCTAAGTGTATTCTAGACTTTAAAAAAAACCCTTGTAATGTAAAAAGGTTCCCAGTGGAACCCCTGAGTGTGTTCTAGATTAAACCAATAGAAAGCCCTTGGTACATAAAATCCCCATAGAGGATTCTGGGTGGGACAATAACACCGTAGGCGGGTTCTCTGTAGAACCATTCTGGGTGTTTCAGGTATAACCTTTTACATTGGGTTGCAGATAGAACTCTGTGAAAGGGCTCCAAGTGGAACCTTTGTAAAAGGTTCTATCAGGCACCAAAAAGCCAAAGAACCCTTTATGATTCTAGTTAGCACTTTTATTTCCAAGAGTGTATAAGACCAAATGTATGTTCACACCCAAACATCTTGTTCAAAAAAAGATTAAAGGGCATTAAAGGAATAGTTCAACATTTTAAGATGTTTGTTTATTGACTTTCTTGCAGAGAGCTACATGTGAAGATTGATATCACTCTCCTCTGAATTGCAAATATGGAGCTACAACAAGCAGCCAGTTAGTTTAGCTTAGCATAAAGACTGGAAGTGGTGGGGAGACAGCCTGACTCTGCCAAAAGTAAAAACATCCAGCTTGAAGCATCTTTCAAACTCTCTAATTACCACGTTATTGTTTGTGTGTTAAATACGTACAAAGTGTTAAAGCACTGAGTATGTGGAACGTTATGTTCCAGACTATTTCTTTCACTTCTCTCTGGTGGCTGTCTGAGAAAGCACAATAGACTCCACTCTCAGAGATATGCAGAGAGCTCGCTTGTAACTTACTTCGTCTAATCTGCTTTTAACTGGACCAAAGCAACTTATATCTGTCATAACAGACCTTTTTCACAGCAGCCATATTGATGTGAAATAGTAGGATAAGCAGCCGTTACATTTAGTGTAGCAGAGCCTTTCATTATTATGGCATGTTCATCATGCAGTTTTCTTTTTTTTTGAGCAATAGGTCCTTTCAGAGCAGAGATTTTGACATGTCACAGTGGGAAAAGCACAGGCGTTGCTAATCACATTAACATGGCATTGAGCCATCATTAATTTCTATTATTTACAGTTGTTCTTTTCCCACTGTGACATGTCAAAACACTGCAGTGAAACGGCCTGTCTGTGTGGTCCTCCAGACATTTGGAGAACTCATTAATATTCTAAAAAAATACCCCAATAGTTTTATTGTCTGTTCTGCCACATAACCTCATAAATTCACAATCTTTAGGAACTGATTTGATTTTGTTTCATAACAATCTTGAACTTGCAACATTAAAACTCTGTGAAAGCCTGGTTTCACCAGCTCTTTGTCCTAAATTTCTCACACATATCACAAAACACCAGGGAAGCAGCAGTTTTGTATGTTTTACAACTTCAAAGTGGCTTATTTGCGGTATTACAGCAGTTTCTATAAATCTAATATAATTTTATGGCCTTGTGCATAAGAATTGATGTTGTGAAATCCTGGCCTATAAAATCTCAGTTTAATGTATCAGTGTGTTTGCTCGCAGTGTGTGTGTGTCTTTCTAATGTTTGTACACATCGAGGTGGAAAAAAAAACCTAGAAACAAATCTTGCACTAAACTCTTTACAAATGTTCAAATGAAAGGGTGGATGTGTGTATTATCATATTATCATTTGAACAGATTTGATCTTAAGTGATTTAGGAGAACTTGTCGCATGAACCAATTCTCACGCATTTTGAATTTTCTTTCAGGTATGAACACAATTTACAAGTTGTCCAGACCTGTCACAGGAGTCATGTGCAGTTATCCAAACAAAAGTTTTTCACTAATGACTATGTATTTCATCAGCCTGAAGACATTTTGAGTTTGAAAAATAAATTACACTTCATTATTATGTCGAAATTATCCTGTTTGGCTACATTTCAAATTGTAATATAATGGTATGAAGCTGCTGTCCAGGGGAACATCGTCACTTATTCTGTCCTCTATTTCCCTGATAGAAACTTAAAGTTTTTATTTCTGTGAAGTCATTTTCATATCGAGGCTTTTCTTCTTTATTTCAATGACAGTCACACCCTCGGGTTAAAATGACATTAACAGCACTCGTTTTTCCTGTTCTCTGGCTTTAGCAGGTCCCTTAATTCCACTGCTGATGCTGTTAAAATGACAGATTTTCCTTTATGAATCTCTGAAAGCAGGACTTCAAACTCTGAACTCATAAAGTTCTTCTTTTTACTCT
The DNA here is from genome assembly GCA_027495735.1 of Lutjanus campechanus. NCBI lineage: Eukaryota > Metazoa > Chordata > Actinopteri > Lutjaniformes > Lutjanidae > Lutjanus > Lutjanus campechanus. Next base: position 35,143 of record JAJHUR010080619.1, on the reverse strand, counting down.
TTGATGCCATTTTCATGAATGAACACTCCCTGACATATGGGGAAGGAAGCGTAGCCTTATATGGTGTTATTGGGGTGTTAATTGTGCTAATTTACAAGTCTCATGCACGTGCACTCAAATATGCACAGGCGGATCATTAACACAGTTATCTGAAATTACGAGCATCTGCTGAATCTGACGTGGCATGCTCATACGAGCTCTTTGTGCAAAAAAAGTAAGAGAAATTTAAGATGAGAATACCAAAATGTTCTTGCTCACGGCCCATTGTGTGTAATGTTATGAGCACTATTGTGTGTGTTGAATAGCTGGAGCTGCTGGAGGTACTTTTTTCAAAGTTATCAAGTGGTGACGGGCATGTTGGAACGTGCAAACACGGCCTCCCTCTTTCATTCTTTCAACCACCTACTTAAAAAGGTTAGCGTTGCAATGTTTGCGCACATCTAAAAAAAAACTGTTGATACTCAAGTCTTTCATAATATTTAAAAGTAGGTGTGTTTCTCCTTCCACCGCGCTTATCTTTTGTGCATGCATGTCTAATCCAGCCTTACAAACTGTTGGCTAGTTTGTTTGTTCACGATGCACAGAGCTGCCCGGAAACAGGCAGTTTAGCTGTGTGTGGTAAAAACCACAAGTGAGACGCATTTAACGAATATGCTGTACACACGTTCAAAGAAACCTCCTAAAACCTGAATAATACGGAAAATGCTACATTCAGATTAAGGCCTAATTAAGAATACCCAAACTGAATATGCAGTTTATATGACTTGTATCAAATTCAGAATATTGTCTAAATAATGGTGGGAAATGAGTGTGCATGTAAACACTGTCATTGTTTTCACTGACTTTTGCTGGAGACATAAACTTACTGTTTTGTTTTGGAGGTGAACTCCCGTCAGCGCTCTCTCTCTGCTCGTACCGCTCCTTCTCCTTCTCTCGATCCCTCTCCCTCAGTGCAATGTGGTGAAGTTTCGGGTGGAAATGTTCTCTCCGGTGGAAGTAGCCCCGTGGGTGGAAGTAGTGGTACTTATGGGGGGCAAAGCCAGGCTTGTAGAATGAGTGGTGGTCATCCCTGGGAAAATGCATCATTTGAGAAGGAAAAAAAAAAGATTTCAGAGCAGCTGGAATCATCCTCAACCTCATCATCAGTATTTGGCAGGTAACTAAAAAGAGCAGTTGTTGCCATTACATTAGAAAGAGAACATTTCCTCATGCTGTCAATCTTACCGAGGTCTGTAGAACCGCCCTCCAAACTTCGGTTTGTAAGAGCCGGATGCCCACGCCCTCGGTCTGGAGGGACTTCGCACTCTTCTGATCGGCCTCTTCTCATCCTGAATCAACATGGGTTTAAACCGATTTATCACATTGTGGTACTTTTAAAAAGACAGCAGATCAATTGTACGTCATTTTGAGACACAACATCTGACAGCAGGACGTACCTGAGTGGGAGGCACAGAGCTGTCGGTGGGTCTCTTGTCTGCAGACTCTTCGCTGTGTTCCCTGTGCCGTGGCATGGAGCCCTGAAGACATGTACCATGTTAATCACAGTTATTATTGCATGACTGTACAGGTAGTATGTGATATTATTAAAACTGAAAAAAATAGCTGATTATAAAAAACAATTGGCAAGTATTTTGATGATAAACTACTCATGTCACACGACACTGAATAACCTTTGAACTGTTAGTTCAACAAAACAAACAATATCAGGATTGTGACCTTGGACATTTTATAGAATAATTGAATAATAGATTCATCAAAATAATAATGGACAGATTGATCAATAATGAAAAAAATTGCTAGCTGCAGCCTCTAATATAATACATAATAATAGTGCACAAACATTGTTGATAGGGTTGCAACTAACAATTATTTTAATTGTCAATAAATCAATCGATTATTTTCTCGATTAATCGAGTAGTTGTCTGACCTATAAAATGTCAGAAAATAATGAAAAATTTCAGCCATCTTCCCAAAGCCCGAGATGATGTCCTCAAATGTTTTATATATACTGTATAATATATCAATATTCAGTTTACTGTCACAGAGGAGTAGAAACCCAAGAAAATATTCAGATATAAGAAGCTAAAATCAGAGAATTTGGACCGTCTTCTTGACAATATTACTCAAACTGATTAATCGATTATCAATTAATCATTGCAGCACTAATTGTTGATGCACATTTCTTTGGGAAATTTAGATACTTTTAGTGCTCAGAAGCTCACACATATTTCAAACTGTACATTGGAGTCTTAACTATAGTGCTCAACCAAGAAAAATGGAAACCAGGAAATCTAATTTATAACTCAGAGTATCAGGAGAGAAACGTCTTCCTGAACCACACACACATGGAAAATAACAGCAGAGAGGAGGGGAGTCGTATGATGTTTCCAAAAATAGTCGCACTCTCACTCACACTTTCATTTTGCAGTCTCTCGTGAGTGAAATTGTAGTAAAATAAAATGTATTATTATGGCTGAGTTTCTTGATAATAAACATGTGTTTGGTGCTCGTAAGCATACAGGACCAACCCATCATGATTATATTTTTATCATGTATCTGTGTGTGTGAAACCCAGGAGTGACCTCATGCTTAAAATTACACTTTTCAATCTCTTGTGGTGTTTATCTTAATACATTCTGTAAGATCTGTTGCAAATTTACAGATATGGAGGACGTACTCAGATCCTGTACATCAGTAAAAATACTACATACTACATCTCCTTTCCAGATTTGCTCATTATTATTTGGAAAAGGTCAGCTCTATGATAACCTTAGTATAGTTTAAAAAGGTCGCATGAACTGATTTAATGCACCTACTATTCCCTTAAACTGACGGATATTTCTATTTAACTGTATATCTTAACTGTGGAGTTTCTATTTCTAATGCAAAACAGAATCGTTCAATTTCTAAAACTTTATTTTAGTTTCTGATTTTTAAACATTCCCCAGGTTAATGGGAGGTGGTGGTGGACAGTTTATAAAACTTAGTTTGAGAAAAAATAGATAAAGATAAAAAAATTCTTTCATCCTGACTGCTGTGAAGTAGAGCTTGAGATCTGTGGCCGAACCCAGCGGGTTTGGGTCGGGTCAGGCCGTATTTCACAGCAGCAGTAACAGAAGTTATCTTTTTTCTTTTTTTTTTTCATTTGTCTCCCCAATGTTGTCGTTGTCAATTCAAATCCCCCCAATTTAGAAAAATATCAGGCTGTAATGGGGTTCAGGCTGAAACATGCTAATGAGGGACAGGCTCGGGTCGGGTTCAGCAGAATGTTGTCAGGCTTGGGCCTTTTCTGGCTCGACTGTTCAGGCCCGATTAAAGTTGTACTGTGAAAGCAGCATGTTCAGGCAGCCACCACCACACACTTGACCTGCAAAGCATGTGCAAAAGAACTTTGAGAGGCTGCTCATGTGTCGTATAAACAACAAATTCTGCTCTGACCAATAAAAAGATAGGCCCATTGTTTAGACCGGTGTTCAAGCTGTTCATGTCTTAAAAGGCGCAAGTTGAGGACTTTTAATTGTTAAGATTCTTCAAGTCAGATGTTACAAAACTGACGAGTAAGACAACAGGCCCATTGTTCAGATCAGTGCTCAAGCTGTTCATACTGTCTAAAAAGGTGCAACTTAATATTTTTTTTAACTGTTTTAGTTGCAGGCAGCCAGATAATACAAAATCCAGATTTGTTTACAGCGAGAATATAACATTCTTTGCAATTTTGTCCTTCTGAGGAGCCCATATGGGATTGTTTTGTTTAGGTCTCGAGGGTAATGTAGAAAACTCCCCTGTCAAAAATATTTGGCAAGAGTTTTTAATGTTCTGCATCTGAAACTGTAAAACTAGACTTTAACATATCAAGATTATTACATATTAGTCATGAGTATTGATTATTGCTTTTAATAACAAATGTTCAGACAAGTTGTTGCATGTTTTTTTAGGATTTACCTGGCTAACTGAGAGAGGCTGTTTGGTGCAATACCCCCGCCTGGACTGGTCTTTTTTGTGGAAGACAGGTGTCTAACTGATGGACATTGCATATAAAACCAAAGCTGACATTCCTTACAATTTCCAATGAGTAGTGGGGTATTTATTTTTTTTAGGTTATGTATCTTTATGTGAACTAGTGGGCACTTTTTGCAATAAAGTCAAATTAATGATATTTTTGCTGGCCTGTGACTTTTTTCTATTATATGTTTTCTTATATGTTGTAATTTCATATCACATGTACATTGTCAATTTGATCATTTCTTTTACAAAGTAGTTTGAAATCAAGTTTTATATCTAGGTTACTATTCTACTATTCTCTTCTCTTGCTTTAATTAGACTGGATTTTGATACTATGGTAAGATAGTAGTTATTTGTTTAGTCTAATTATTAATTAGTATTTATTTTCTTGTTTAGCTTATTTAGTTTTTTGCATAATTAATATTTTTGTTTGTGGTTCAGGTCACACTGTGGGCACCTGAAGTTACAGATAGGCAGAGATAGGACCAGCATGCACCTGTGTGGGCAATTTTTATGTTTTTTATTTTTAACCAGAGCAGGAGGTCCACGCAGGAAACATGAATCCTTGTTCTTTTGTTTTATTTGCTTGTTTTGCATAAATAAGCCATTAAAACACAATAATTTTGCATTGATGTTGGACTTCTTTGTCCCAAGTACATCAGGTGTCCATGGCGCAGCAGAGGCTTTTTGTTCGATTTAAGTTTGGTTTGATTTTTATTAGACATGTGTCCCCTCTTCCCTTCATCCTGGCATCCTTCATCTCTTGCCCCCCTCCCTCCCTCCCTCATTCCACCCTCTGATCCACCAATTCATCCTTCCTACATCATCTCGGCTCTCCTCCATCCATAATACTATTCTCAATCCATATCTTTATTGTCGTGGTCTTTGTTAGTGAACTACTTTTTCTATGAAGTTTTAACCAAACTACATTTCTTTCTCAGGTAGCTCTGCTGTAGTTCACCTTTCTCCAGTGTGCAGTAATTGGTAGCTTAAAAAACTACACTTGCACAGTAGTTTCCCCAACACTGGTAGTCGTTTGGGTAGAGTCTCAACCACATGTATGATCCATTTTTCTCATTCTTCTCCTCAAAATTACTTAAATTCATTAAAAATTAACTTACTAAATGTATAACAAAGGATCATATTTTACAGGCACTTCATAAGTTTTGTGCAAAAGATCTTCATCTGCAAAGTAACTAAAGCTGAGAAAAAAGCACAGTATTTCCTTCTCTGGTTGCTGTAGTGGAGCAGAAGTACAAAGAGGCATGAAAAGAAAAGAGAAAGTAAAAAACAAACACCTCACATTTTACTTCAGTGCAGTTTTTGAGTAGCTACATTCGTCCACTGCATATTTATGATGAGATAACTACAGCTATTGTTGGTGGCCTGAGCCTGTGTTAATGATTTATCTGATTGAAAATAAAGGTTTTATTTATCAGGTCAGTGCAGTGGAGGCAGGCAGGTCACGTGACTGTCAACCCCTCAGTACAGTACAGACAGCTGTCAGTACTGTCTGCAGCTCCTCACTCTCAGGAGACGGTTTTTTACCTTGTTTTGGTGTGTGTCCTGTGGAGGAGTGTGATCCATGTCTGTCTGCCTGTCTGTCAGTCTGTCTGTCTGTCTGCAGCAGTGTCTTTTCTGTGTGAGTGGCACGCGGACTTTGTTTCCGTCTCGCGGACCAGCAGACCAGGAAGCTCGTGCGACCTTCTTAGATTACTGTCCTCGGTTCATCTGGACAGTCAAATCTTCACATTTCTGTCCTCCTTTACACGCTACACCGCACTGACAAGCTTCTCTCTGCAGTTTAATGTCTCACTGTGTCCACAAACTAGCTGCGTTTTCTTTGCTGTCCGCTGAACAATAACGAAACATACTTTTACTTCCCTTTTCTACCGCCGTCCAATCAGATCTCACTGCGCTCATAAAGTCTTATCAAAATGAAAACATGAGGCGTTTCTTCTGACCGCGCAGGCGCAGTACACCTAATGCATACTGTCACCTGTTTACGCCTTTTTTATTTTACAGTCGTGAGTGCGGGTTTGACCAAATGATGGCGCAATTTAATTGTGAGTAGAGATGAGGCTTTGACTTCTGATCTGTGGTAGAATGTAGCTAAGTACAAGTTTTTGTTGCATTCAAGTACTACAAATTTGAAGTAATTGTACCTTACTTGAGTATTTCCATTTTATGCAATATTTTTCATTTATTCCACTTCATCTCAGTGGCAAATATTGCTATTTTTACTCTACTACATTTGTCTGACAGCTTTAGTAACTAATTACTTCTCGTATTACAATTTCTCATACCTTCCTGTACAGTGTCAAAATAATACATTTCCAAGTTTGGTGATTTGTTAACTTCATAGGTTGTGGAATTTTCACTGCTTTTTAAGCTACGTAAACTATTTAAAAATCCATTGGTAAGTGCATTGTGGCTGACACAAAAGGTATTCACAGGACAGCAACACTGTAAACATATGATGATTTCATATAATTTGATGCACTGCTGGAAATTTAACTACCCAACAGTATATAAAGTAGTTAAACATACAAATACACATTGATGCAGCAGTAATATTTATCCAAAAACACCATAAAACACACAATTTCTAGTATGTATTTGGTTACTTAGACATTACTTTAGCTACTTAAGTACATTTTGCTGATAATATGTACATACTTTTGTTTTAATACAGTTTTAAATGCAGGGCTTTACATGTAGAGTATTTTAACAGTGTGGTATTAGTATTTTACCTTAGTACACGATCAGAATACTTCTTCCGTTGCTGCCTATGAGTGATACCTAAAAATATCATTTAGACTTGAATATTGGCTGGATGGTTGTTAAATTCTGAGTAATGTAGACTTCAACAGGCCAACAGAGAAAATGATGACAGGTTCTACAAACAGTTAACCTCCGCCCTGCCACAGTAAAGTAATAAAAATGATTATTATTAGTATTCACTTTCTTCAAGGACATCCTGAAATATCCATGATGGTCCCTCAACCCCAGTTTTGGAACCTCTGGCTCTGTGTTTCGTCCATTTTGTTAAAAGACTTGCCCTCAGTGCATTTTTGTACAAACATGAGTCAAAAGTGAACTATGAAAAATACTTTATAATATAGATAATTTCCTAATTGTAATAAATGTTTCATCAGGACATGGGTGTATGTAGATTGCAATGCAAACAAAGATTTTTTTTCCTCTGTCCCAAGCTTGTCAAATTGCCCTTAAATGATCATATGATGAGTAATGAAACATGAAATGGACTTAATCTTCAGTCTCATAAATCATCTTCATAAATCACACACAAAACAGAGTGTTTTGTCTTTGGTAAGATTATTAAACCTACATGTTTATACTGCTCATGTTAATAATATACCTGAACGTGGCACTGCAGTTATTCCCCCAAACCTCAAAAGAACATCTTTCTTTGGACATCAGGAACAATTTACATTGAGCATCATGAATATTACACTGTAACCTAACCTGTTATCAGACATAAATGTGATATATGAGTCATGCAAAATAAAGGTTTAATCTCACTTATTCAGAGTTGTCCATGTGAAATGTCAAAATCTTATAAACCGCAATTCAGACATAAATATTCATAAATTTGTTCAAAAGTCAAATCATCTCACATTTATGTCATTTGCAGGCTTCTCACACAGATCACCACTGATGAACTCTGCATGGTAAACTCACTGCTAATTACAAGGACATTTAGCCTTTAATTATCAAATGCTGATCACTTAGATGATGTAAAGTGATTAAACAAAACATGCTGTAATTTATAGCTCATTCTGACACATTTTAACATCAGACATTTGTGATGCAACATGTCAGCAGAGATGCTTAATGATGCTGTGTGTTTACATGTGTTTAAAAGGCCTGATGATGGCCTGGTAGATCAGATGATGAAGCGTTTGCTCCTAGTATAGAAGCTGAGTCCTCTGCAGTGGTCTTAAGAGGATCAAATCCTGCCTATGGCCCTTTGCTACATGTTATTTCCCCGCTCTCTCCCCCTTTCCTGTCACATATTCAGCTGTCCTATAAATTAAAGGAATACCAGCCCACAAAATATTTTAAAAAATGATAATAAAAATAAAAGAAATAAGATAAATATGTGTTAAACTGAACACAAATGTCCATTGTTGGTAAAGTCAACTATAAAGCGAGATTTTAAAAAAATAAAATAAAACATGAGCTCCAGTCACACACGGACGTAGCTACAGGCTGAACCTGCATACTGAGGACAGGCAAAGTGAGTATAAAGAATAGGTCAGGGCCATCCCTCACAAAGGTTTAGTGTTGCTCACTCCACCCACTGTCTCCACCCATTACACCTCCTCCTCCCTGCAGAGAGAGGGACTGGCGAATTATTAAAACCAGACAGTTTAAAGATGACTTGAAGCCGTGCGGACCTGTTCTCTTTCTCTTCAGCCTGTGGCAGACTCAAACCAGTCAACAGAGGCCTGTTTGGAAAGGTAATCCTGAAACAAACATACAATACTGACATTCTGTGTGCTGTTGGTGTTTGGGGTTGGGAACTTGTTGGAGCAGGTTGGGTCAGTTTTACTAATTGTCCTGTGTGAATGTTGGGCTGTTATGTGCAAGGTATAGCTTGATTGGAATGTATAATATATTAGTTTGATTCAGTAAACCCTCAGGATATTAACAAAGGCAAACAAAACCAAAAACACCCGTCTTCATTACGTGTAATTTACTCTAATCTGCAGAATTGTGTGTGGTTTTTTTTTCCTGGTGTCACATACCTCTGTTTAGGAGGAAAAAAAACTTTAAACAACTAGGGGGAGGGGAGAACAAGATGTTGACACATCAGCATTTCCATTTCAGTTTCCTGGTCTCCACTGATTTATTGATTTTAATTCATAAAAGTTCACTTCATGAGACAGGATTTGGTGTCTTTTTCTCAGGATCGGCACTGAAACCATCCTGGCACCATTCAACACCCTGTGTTCCAGCTAAATTTGGATTTAAAGGACGAGGCTGAGCGCAAGAGAAGACATGAAGTAAGGACAAAATTCTCTGTACCACGCTGAGAACCGACAGCAACCACCAACTAACAATTTGTTCATTTTCTCTCAGCATTTTCCAACTTCCCTGTCTGTGACACTCATTACTGAAGCTGTTAATCTTTATCACGATGTACTTTCAGTTGTTTAATGGGTACACTGAGTGAAAACTAATGTAGGCTAAACATTCTGCATTTAAGCCCACCCTCATAATGTTCAGTTGAAATGCTGATGGTTATTTTGGAGAATGTAGTTTTTATGCTGGTCAATTCTACTGCATTATTATTATCATTATACTGAGAGGTGTTTTCATTATTCTGCCCACCCCATTTATAGCAATAAAGGTAGTCTAACCAACAGAAACACCTCCCTGCTGCAATACTGTTGAACAGGGGCAACATTACAAATAAGATATTAAGACAGGAAGAGTGTCTAAGGATTTTTCCCCATTTGGTATTACAGAAGGAATTCTAACTAACTTTAGGCTTTTTTTTAAATTATTATTTATCTTAATTCATCCCATCTTATCAAACCAAATCCTAAATACTCACAGCATAACTTATCAACTTTTATGTCTGTTACATAGCAACTGATGCTACTTTTCTCATCTTGCTGAGCTGAAAAACTTTAACCGCTGGTTTTTCTAAACACACTGAAACATACATTGAAGAAAAAAGTGCAAAAACAATGACAGCACAGTGCTTCAAGACATATTACCCACGAATGCTGGTAACATCTGCAGAGAAATTAATGGGAAATTCATAACAAAATTCATAACAAAGCTAACTTGGGAAAAAAGGAGAGTGGGCTGAGATAGCAGTCACAGCCTCTGCTGTATGTGGCTGCCATCGAAGAACAGCCTTAGATAACACTAAGGGTGTTACAATTTCAATATTAAATCAAAAAACCATTGAAATGAGCTTCTAACATCAATAATCAAATCGAAAAGGCAGAATTGTTTTTTCCCTCTCCAGCCCTACTACTTGCAATGTCCAACGAGTGTCAGAAGAAAAAAACAATACTTCAAAGACAACATAAATCAGGTCCTAACTGTAATTACCATGGTTACCAAACAGTTAATCTGGGGGGATCTGCAAGTTTGCAAGTTTTGGTAATACGGCCCAAGCACTACATCCTCCAAAATGGCCATGAAGTTGAGTCAACACCCCTCTAAAACAGTTTCAGCAAGAAATAACGAGGACAATCTTCATGAAGTTACGATTATTTGCAGGAGTGTTGTATTTAGTGTTTACTTCCATCATTTTAAAAGGCTTAATAATATCCTAAAACAGCTGAGCTATGCATTTAGAAATTGTTTCTCAAACTTGAGTAAAGACAGAATTTATCTGGGACTATTTCCAGCTGTAAATTTGGTGCATTAGCATTTATGACAGCAGGATGGTGGATCAACTCAAAATGAATACAGTACTTACTGTGAGGGAGGAAAATGTTGGCCGTTGCAACACCACGGCTCATTAATAAGCTATATGAAGCAAGGGTGTCATTTCAACATCAGGGGATACTTAATAAGTGTGGTTGTCAAGGGGTCCGCCCCCTGAATTTTAAGCACCAAACATTTCATTTCATACTTTCTGGTGAGTTTTTATGCACCGACATTGCCTCAAGATTACTTGGCAAACTAATAAACAGCACTTCCAAAAGTATTTTACTGGAGGCATTGTTCCATCTATGAGTTGCATTCTAGTGGTCCGTCAAAACAAAAGTCCTCTGCTACCTAAGTGTTTTTTTTTTTGTGGGGGGACTAAATGGTTGAGGGGGATGTGTCCATATCATCCCCCCAAAATCTATGCCTATGAATATCAAACTTTGGCCACACAGTGAATTCTTATTGGGATCAATAAGTTGCTGGTTTTGGTGCTTTCATTTGTTGGCAATTACAAAAAAAACAAAACAAAACCCAGACTTATCCTTATTGTCTGAGTGCATCAACAGTCTTAAAACAGTCATGTTTGACAGGGTGCAAACTGTCCCAAGAGCGCAAATTCTGCAGGAGTTCCGTTTTCGATGTCAGGAACTTGCAGCCAATGGCAGCAGAGGATTTAAAAAGGAGTTTGAGGTATGTTTATAAACTGATGTTGGATTAGATTTCTGATTTGTGAAGCTAGAAGTGTTTGCCATTAATGTCTTTGGTTCTGTGAAGGACCTGAATGAAGTTGGCAAAGACCTTCCTACCAGAGCGGGGGAGTCTGAGCCCAACAGAGAAAAGAACAGATACCCCTACATACTGCCATGTAAGTGTAAAGCTCGTTATACAACAAACATGTGTGGCAATATTCACCCCTAAACATATGAGACTGTTATTCATCTGTGTTTCATTTTCTGAAAACATCTGTTTATAGATGATCACTGTCGCGTGAGGCTGTCCATTCAAAACTCCAATCCACACACCGACTACATCAACGCAAACTTTGTGCCTGTAAGAAATCTGTTTATTTTGTCTGCGATTTTCCTTATCCTGTCTTCCTGCTTTACCATCCGCCTGTCCTTCTCTGTCCGTCTCTGTCCCGTCTGCGTCTGTTAATGACTGCGTGTCTGTATTCAGGGTGGAGGATCAGAGAGAGACTTCATCTGCACTCAGGGTCCTCTGCACAACACCATAGCTGACTTCTGGAGGATGGTGTGGGAGCAAAACGTCAGGATAATCGTCATGGTGACAGCTCTGAAGTACAAGGACATAGTGAGAAACACACATTCACTTTGTGTGTGTTTGTGTGTGTGTGTGTGTGTGTGTGTGTGTGTGTGTGTGTATGTATGCCTGTTGCATGCTAATTTCTATTTACCTCTGATTAATCTGATGATATATTTGAATTGATGGATATTTGGGGGAATTATGCTTATTCTTTTTCTAGCCAAGAGTTAGATGAGAAGGTTGATGACTCTCGTGTCTGTATGTTTAATATGGAGCAACAGCCAGGAGACGGTTAACTTAGCTTAGCATAAAGACTGGAAATAGGGAAAAACAGCCAGCATCATTCGACGCTGTCCTCTCATGATAAATGAGAGCTTTAGTTGTTTCAGCAGGGGCCCAAAAACAACAAATGTTTATGTTCACTGACTGAAAGGCCTTTCACAGCTGTCAGAAACCTGGTGTGCATTGTGCAACGATAAACAACGTATTTTGTTAATTAACACATTTGTGTCTCTTTTGTTTAATGCCCACAAAAACTGAAATGTAAATATGGCAAATTTGTGTTTGAAAGGGGATTATTTGCAGGACATGGTCATCACTATGAGGTTGCCAGGCAACCAACAGAGACTCTGGGAAATTACTGCAATCAGATAAGATGTAGTCCAGCAGATTACACCCATACAACTCTTCTATTTTCTTCTATTTTTACCATCCACTCTCTCCTGTTGTACAAAAATGAAGCCAAAACATCCCACTTACATATATATATATATATATATATATATATATATATATATATATATATATATATATATATATATATAATAT
>JAJHUR010080619.1:0-22607 GCA_027495735.1 Lutjanus campechanus | reverse complement strand
TTTATGACCAGTGCCACCAGGGGGTGATCAAGATGTGATCAAGATTTGGGGAACTGTCAAGTTGTCCATTTTTAGATATTTCAATAGACGCATAAGATAACATGTTAATTAGAGAGCATTAGAGGTGCTGGCGGGCAGAGTTTGTTATCTTTCGACAGAACTAGCTAGTAGCTTGCTGTCTTTGTGCTAAGCTAAGCTAAGCAGCTGCTGGCTGTGGCTTCATATTTAGCATACAGACATGAGAGTCCTATCAATCTCCTAAAAACATGGCATCTTGAATGGCAACTTGAAAAAAGTACTTTATTAAATAATAAATCAGCACTTTTTGTCCCGTGTAAAAATTGTTGTTCCCTTTGACGTCAAGTGCCTCTGCTTTCCATGAATTGGCATGAATTGTCTAGGGCAATGAATTTTTGACTTATGTACGTGCAACTGCAAAACAAAAACAATGCTGCAGTCAGCAGCAGTCATATTATTAAATAAAATGAAAAAAACAACAACCATGTTATATCATGCTAGATATTGGCATGGTATTGAGACATTTTTTAATGCGATACTGTGATATTCAGTATATTGTTACATCCTTACTCAGAAGTCCTTAAAATGTGACTTTGTCCCTTGTTTCTATGTGTGCAGGTGTTATGTGACAAATATTGGCCTCTGGAACGAGGGACAGTTTATCATGGACTGATCCAAGTGACAACAGTGACCCGCAGACAAGGTCCAGATTATTTTATCACCACCATTAACCTCAGACAGGTGAAAGACACATCCATCGTCCCCTTTGGTACCTTTAAACTGCTGCTGTCTTGTTTCTGTGTGCACTGACCGTAACAGCAATCAGTCACAGATGAAGAAGTGTTTGTTGTCGGATCAAAGAAAGTGTTTGTGTTTCAGAGAGACTGTCCAACAGACAGGACAATCACACACTACTACTACCCTTCCTGGCCGGATCAGGGCGTCCCTAAAGACCCATCCTCGCTCTGTGCCTTCACTGAGCAAGTGCGGAAGAATTTGGAAGCTATTCCTCGCCTTGGGCCGGCTGTGGTGCACTGCAGGTCTGACCTTCAGGCCATCAGCCTCTCCTTCAGGAAACACTTCACTCACTTATGTTAAAAACGTGGCCTTCAGTATTAACCCTGCGGAGTTATCAGATGGTCCGTGAGTTTAAAGTCAGTCCTGCGTTTGTGTGTTTCAGTGCAGGTGTGGGGCGTTCAGGGACATTTGTGACATTGCTGTGGCTGATGCAGCTGTGTTCGCGGGGCATCCGGCCTGATATCCGAGCTGCTGTGGAGGATCTGCGGCTACATCGAATGTGGATGGTCCAGACTCTGGTCAGTCCAGTATTCACAGTCACCTGCAGTGATCAAAGAACTGTTGAGATGTTTCACTTAAAGATCCAGTATGTAACATTTATGTGGATTTATTAGAAGAATATGGCTTACTTAAGAAGTATAATAAACCATAATCATACTTTAATTATTGTATTTTCCGCAACTGCTGGGTGTGATACTCTTTCTTATTTAAAACAGAAAATATACCTGATATTTAGAATTTGTTTCGGTCTGCAAACAGAAATGAGAGCATCACGTGAAAATCTACAAATTCATGTAAATAAATTCATAGCCTCTCAAAGAAAATTGCAGATACTTAAATAATGCAGTGAAAAACAGTTACAGTAAAGTAATTTAACATAACTTAGTCGCTTCTGCAGTCTGAAAAAGGTGTAGGCTGAAGCTACAGCTTATAACACCTACCCTTTTAACAGCCCCTTATATTTAGCAGTCAACAACAAAACTAAAGAAAGCAGGCAAACGAGACAATCAAAATAACAACAAAGACAAAATACAACACACACACAAAAAAAAACAACTCACAAAAAGCAGCTTACACACATCAAGTTCCTGTAGCCTCTCCTGCAGCAGTATTACAATCTGATCATCCATTTTCATATTTGATCAATACACTATTTTTAAACATACACTTACTATAGAATATATACTATATACCTGTTCAGACTGTAGTACTGAGTGTATTTAAATGCACACCTGTAATTCATTCACATGTATTCCATTTCTTTCTTACTGGCACTCCTAAGTCACCTCCACACTCATAAATTCTGTGCTCTGGACTGTTTGGTATGAATAAGATGAAGCATCCTCATTACCTGCTCATTCCTGTGTGTGTGTTCAGGAGCAGTACGTATTTGTTCATCAGTGTCTGCTACACTGGCTCAGTGGAGGAACCGCAGCATGGTGAGAATACAGAAATAAACTCCCAATGAGCACCAACACACATCAAATTCAATTTCAGCACAGGCAGCATATTATTATTCATTGTAACGAATGATGACATTTTAATTAGGTGTCTTCTCTTTCCCAGCAGCCCACAAACTCACGGAGCAAGTTCAAATATTAACCACCGAGCTCAGGATCGACCCCACAGCTCCTCGGCACAGGGAAACCGAGCCGGGAGGAGGAGACATCACCATCATCGACAGACACCTCCATCAGGCCAACCGCAAAGCACAGTGCAGCAGATTTTACACCCTGGGAACCTGCTGAGGAGGCTGCTGCCTTCCTCATCACTGTTTAATTCAGGCTCACACACCTCCTGAGCTCACACACTGTAGAGCTGAAACAAGTAACACACTGCTGGGTACAAAAATGCCCTCCAGTAGCTGAGATGTAAGGAGAGAGACCGCAGAAATAATGCTACGTATGCCCTGCAGGAGGAAAACTGGCCTGACAACATGCAAATACGTGCGGGTGAAGAAACCAGACGCAGCAGTTTGTATTATGTCACATGAGGGGGAAATTAAGGAAAGAACCAGCTGTTCAGGTCAAACCAGTTCCTCTGCTGTGAATTAACTCGCTGTGAGATTCATGAGAACAATGATAGTACAGGTATTACATGACATGACCTCACAACCTGCAAAAGAAACTCTTTCAAATGTTCTAGTCTCTACATAGAAGTGTCGGCTCAAGCTAACAAACCTATTTTCTGCCTTTTACATTCACACAGTAAATCCTCAATTATGGCATAATTGCCAGCCCTCACGATTTTCCCTGGAGACTCCCATTTTTAATTTCCCTCTCCCTATTTTCTCACAATTCTCCCACATTTCCCCCAGTTTCTGTCAAACTTTTTTTTTTTCTTTTCCATTACTACAGTCTTTTTTTGACACAGCAGACATACTTGACTTGTTTTGCCCAGGGGACACTTTTGCAAAATGGCAGGGGGGGCAATTAATAAACAAACATTAATAATGTTATTTATCAGATAAAATTAATAAACAGTAAAAGGCCTACGACTAATCTTTTTTTTTAAATTCTTTATCTTCAAATTAAATTACTTATTAACTAATTTAACTTGGAGAGAGGACTGACATATAAATCAGATATTTTACTGCTTTTTAATAGCAGCATCTGCATTTTAGTTGTAAATGTTTTTGGTAACATTTGAAAGAGTTTACAAAATATTAAATACATATGGAACCTCTTTCATCGTGCAGTCACTGACTAAACATAAACTGTTCCTTTCCTAATTAGGAAATTTAAGCTATTTTACTGTGAAACACACATTTATGGGATCAGAATTATATTATTTTTTGTGCAAGTTTTGCTCCTCTTCAGCTAATATTTGTCTTCCCCTGCAGGTCACTGTCTGATCCTGCTGCACTTTGCACAGCCTGAAAGACTTCATGTAAAACTCGGCCATCTCACTAACAGCCTAATTTATTCCATCATACAAAACCACCATATCTGTCCCTCCTTCCTGAGAAACACAGTGTGAATCAATTTATTTTTTATAATGAATTAGAAAATGGTCAGAGGGCCACCAGGCACCCAAACAGGGGCCAGATTTGGCCCTAGGGCCGCAAGTTGAGTATCACTGGTGTACAGCCTGCACAAGCCCCATAAAACTCTAAAAGTCTACTGTTTCCACTCAGGCAACAATGCAGCTACACCAAACCAGACTTCCTAACAATTTACAATTCTCAAGGAAAGTTTTAAAGGACAGGGGCATGCATTTTGTAAAATCTGCCACATCAATGTTCTTTTAGGTGCAGGGGCAAAAAATAAACAAATGAATAAAACTTGGATATTAGTTTATACCAGACATTTATGCAAGTTCACGCAAGGGAGACAAATTATTGTGTATTCTTTCCTTATAATTAAAAGTACAATTAAAACTATTCAAAATTTTAAAGCAAGCAGCTGTGTTGTACTGTGCTGTATTTTGTTATTTTCGTTCTTTAAAAGCCACCAGAATGCAGAAAACCTCCCTATTTTTTAAGCTTCAGTGTTGGCAAGAATGAATTATGGTGCAAAAAGTTTTAAAAAGATGCACGGCCTTGAGGAACCTGACAGCAGTGTTGTAATTTGTCACATGACTCTCTAGGGGTCAGGCTGAATCCCTTTTTTGCAGCCTTCCTCACATGGCTCAGCTCCATCATCTCTCGCCACAGACATGGTCAGAAAAATTTATTTTTTTCTGTCATTTTACAATCTGGAAAAAAACTTGAAATACAACTACTCATGTTACTGTAATTAAGTAATGCTTTTAGGTATTTGTACTTCATCAGTATTTCTTCAAGTCCAATAATTTTGCTCTAACTGAAGTGTGCATTGCACTACATAATCTACTTCACTACATTTAAAGTCATAATTCACTTCTGAGCAGGCTTTCTTCACAGCAGACATTGATATGAAAAAGTAGGATAAACACGTTACCTGTGATACTAATTAAGGTCCCATTCCATTTAGTGTAGCAGAGCCTTCCCACTGAGCCAACATACACAGTAGCAGCACCCTGCCTCTGTTTGACCTGAATGGAACAGAACCTTTATTAGTCTTAGTGGTAACATCTGTGTTTACTTTAATATTTCATATAAAATGGCTGCAGTGAAAAAAGTCTTTGAATTACTATCAAAACCTTACAACTGCGTTTTCGCTTTAGACATAAGATTTTCAGATTGCAAAAAGGGCCGATGAAAACCATGACATATGGACCAAATAACAAAACACTGCAGCGGGCATATGTCTGAGAGTTTAGAGTAAGTTAGAGTGAAGATTTGGAGAAAGAGAAACCCCTTTTGATTGAATACCTGCTACTGATGATGCATTAAAAATCAGTGGTTAAAAAGTAACAAATGCTGTGAGTAGTTCTTGAGAAGAATACTTTTACTTAAGTATTAGTAAGTATATGCGAGTGTATATGTTCAATGCACAAATGGTTGTTTTTGTTTGTTTGCCTCCATTACTGATGAAGTGATGTGAGATGACTTTTATTTAAGTTTTCTTTTTTTGCTTTTTCTTGAATAATCATTGTGCATCACTTTATATCACACAATGCAGGCTGTCAGCACTAAAAGATGCATGATGTGCAGGGTTGATAGCAGACTTGCTAGAAAGGCAGACACATGGTGTAGTGGCTGTACAAAAAAGGTCATGTTTCAAAAACACACAGGCACTGCCATTCTCCTTAGATGACTGAAACCTATTACAGTACATGAAGGAGCTATGAGTATTATACATTATAGAACATTAAGGGCTAACCCACTTCTTTTTTTAGAGTCTTTCATCTGTCATGTAATAAACATGTATGATACAATAGATCCCTCTTCGGGGTGAGTTTCGGGGTTGGACAGAGGAGAGACACGAGGATCCAGCAGCAATCAGCATCCTTCGCTCTTCCTCTCCGCAAGTGCTAGTGGCTGCAGGTCGAGCGGTGGCACTATATTGCAATAAAGTCCACGTCCTGGTGCAATTCAATGCTGCAACTGGGGGCGCTACAGCCCAAACAGGCGAGTCATCTCCAGAGTTTGGTGTGTCCGCATGTGAACTCGGCTCAAGACAGACGAGAGCGAAATACAAAGAAAGAGAGAGTATTCACACAAGTTGAAAAGGAGCTTTTAGCCTACATTTGGCTACTTAATGCAGTCTTAATACCACTGAGGTATTCACTGCGAGACTTAACCGTGACCAAGGCAGATGAGGGGAAAGTAGAGCAACGAAGAGGGATGTCTATGAAAAGCAGCATAGCGCAGGCCAACCCCAGTGAAAATATATATGAAATATATTACAGATTAAAACAAAAACGGGAAAGAAAATTAACAATTGTTCCAGACTATTGGTGAGGACAACCAACAGTTAAAATAACATTTAAATTAGAGATCAGGTCCAATAGAAAGATTAGACACTACATCCTTTGGCCAAACAAAAAGGTTGAGCGATTGCTTCAGTAAGACAAATTATCTGCACTGGTTGTATGTGTATGTACAGTCCTTGTGTGTAAGATATGCTGACACATAATGAGTATAAACATATACATGCCACCCTTAAAGACCACGAGAGGGTGTGAGAGAATAGAAAACTACTGATAATGAGCAATCAAAAGGCTGGGTGAAGAGAAAGAGGAAGAGTCTCTAGTCCGTTTATTGTTCTCCTCCGGTCCAACTAGTGCACGCTCTCCGACATGTTAATGGCTTCCTGGATTTCGCGGACGACGAGGATGCGGGCGAGCATCTGCTCCAGCTGTTCTTTTGGGATTGGTTGAGTCGAGTACCAGATGGGACTGTTGGGAGCAACCACGGGCTCAGGAGTCAGGTAGAAGGTGTCATTGCGACCTTTAGCGCTCTGTGGACTGAGAGAGAACACAGCATGAGCACATTTTCAGGATACACAGACTTTCAAGTTACAGTTTTAGCCCGTCTCTGCACACAAAGCAATGCAACTGAGGGAGAGGAGCAGTGAAAAAGTGAGCCATCATATCACATTTCTAGCCATTTAAAGAGGCACAGCACACTTCAACATGTTTTTGAGCTGTGATCTAAATTATATGACTGTCCTGTGATGAAACACATTAATTCTTCTGTTAATATCGACATTTCTTATCAAATTTATGAAAATTGTCATTTCACGGGTTAAAAATGGCTTAACATGCCATCTATTATTTTAAATCAGACACAACTTAGAAGGGCAATGCTGACATAGAGTCAACCGGTTAGGACTAATTTATGTCATGCAACAAGTTTACAAAAGCGCGCACATCCAAACATGATAAATGATATCAAACGAGTTGACTTAAAGGATTGACAGTGAAAGCTAAATTAAGACTCAGGTGCTTCAAGAAATCTTTGCAGTGCAGTTGTGTTACAGCTGCAGGATGGTTCTGTGTAGTATTATGTGCTATTTATTACTGTATTGTAGAGGTGCAATGAGTAATTGTCTTTGTTCTCAACTATTAAATTAATTGCTAACTATTTTGATAATCCATTAATTGGACTGAGCATTAAAAAGTCAAAAAAACAAAACTCTGATTCGAGTCCTTAAGTGTGAATATTTTCTGGTTTCTTTACTCCTCGGACAGTAAACTAAATATCTTTGGGTTGTCGAAAAAACAAGACATTTTAGGATGAGGATCTTGGACTTTGGGAAACATTGATCAACATTCATTTTTTTCACCATTTTCTGATGTTTAATTGACCAACAACTAATCGATTAATCGAGAAAATAAATGACAGATTAATTAAGAATGAAAATAATTGTTAATTGCAGCCCTAAAGCGACGTGTCAAAATAGTTGAATAATGATTTCAGGTCTAATTGACATGCAGCCTCCTTTATGTTGCCACATTCCTCAATCTCAACATTTAAATTGCAGAATAAAATTCAGCTGTAAGGACTGACAGAAAAAGTTATATTTAAAAAAAACTAAAGACGACCTGTTTTAGTATAGTGTGTTCATATGACGGATTTCTTGTACTTGTATACACACTGCAGGTTTGTCCTGCGTAGTATTGTGTACATCTTATGACTGTATTTCTTCTGCCTGTGTGTGTAACGCCACCTATGGTACTGTGTGTCTCCCACATGTGGACTATGTCAATCATTATTATGGTGAACGTTTCTATTGCGTACCCACACTTCAAAAACAATTTCTGTTTGGTGCTGAGATAAATAAATAAATAAATAAAAATCAATAAATCATTCGCTTTGTGGCATTTCTGATTTTGTTTCTCCCTATTCACAAGTCGTGAAGGACACTGACATTTTTATAAACAGCAGAGGCCAAAGAAGTTAGTTGCCTTTATTCCCGGGCATAAGAGGCAGAAAACATTTTTTAAAAAATCATTCACTGTGTTTGAGAGGATAAAAAGGAAGAGTTATTATAGACAGAATCCATGTTTTTGTCAGTTGCCTAGCAACAGTGTTCTCACAAGTTTAATCACTTGAACACTGAGTGCAACGTGCACGCCACAGCCCATGTCAATAACATAAAGAGTTTTATTTAAAATGCGAGCTGCAGCAGCAGCACCTCAAAAGAGAAACTCTTGATTCTCATCGTGAATTGATAACCTTAACCCTGGCTTAGAGAGAAAAGCACTACATGGTAGCAAACAAGGCATTTTTACATGTTTTATATGCCACGTTTCATCAAATTTAAAAAAAAAAAACACAAAAACATACAAAAGAACATTTAACAGCACTGTAAGGATGTCATAAAAAACAGATGCATCAGTATCAAGACCACACCAAAATCTTGAAAGCATGATGGAACTTGTTTGTCATGTATGGAAATACGGATCGTCAGTGATTACTAATAAATTTGTGAAAGCTAGGATGCAAACCGTGCCATTGAACTTTTCAGTTGAAAAGAAACACTTTGGGTGGCCAGGAAACTCACTCGGTAGAGCATTCGCCCCATGTACTGTAGCTGAGAGTCCTCTGCAGCGGCCGTGGGTTCAACTCCTGCCTGTGGCCCTTTGCTGCATGTAATTCCCCTACTCTCTCTTCCCCTTTCCTGTCCTAAGTCTGTACCAACCACATGATTTTTTTTTTTAACTGGAGAACAAGATTTTTAGGCCCGGTCATCTATGCAGCAATCAAGTACCTCACTATAATGCTGTTTTCTCACACATTCTTGGTTCTGCGATTGAAATATTGCACTTGACCATATTCTAATTTTATTGCCACTCAACATTATGTTAACAATGTATCCAAAGTGTTATCATCGTTACACTTATCCTGAAATACACGTTTACCATAAGTTCTGTTTGAGACAGTTGGCACTGCTGTGCAGCCAACTATGTTCCATGACGTTTGCAATGGATAAATACTCAAGGCTGCTGTGTTTGGGCTGACAAGATGTAACCACAGCTCGCAGCAGTAGGCTACTGTCCTGACTCCTTATCGTTCAGTTTGTGTCATCTGTCATCAAAATATGAACATGGAATTTATTGTTTTGTTTTTGGTTGTTGAACAGTTGAATATTGTTTGGTTTCACTGATGCTGGCACTGACTACCACATTTCTAGTGTTTGACATCCCTACAGCCCTGATAAAAATGTGTTTCCCCTCTTCATCCTTCCTGGTTTTATATTTACCATTTGAAGAGGTAGAAATCGTAGAGCTTGATGGGGCATCGCAGCGGGTTATCTGGGTCCTCCAGCTGCTCTGAGTACATGTCATCTGTGACTAAACAAAGGAAAAACATAAACATTATAAAAATTGTTTCTTTTGTCACATCAATACAAATACAATTCGTGTTCACTCTTACCTTTCTGTCCTATGAACCTCTCTGTTGACTTTAGGTATCGGATGCTGGTGCTCTTGTCTTTGGGGTTGTTGGGACTCTTTCTGGTGTGTCTCAGCACCTTAGAAAAGGCCACTTTTAGATGCTGATCCACTGTCTTCAGGTGGAAATACCTGTTAAAACGATATATTTTAAATACTTTGATTTGGCCATTTCATGCTGATTGAAACCCATATGTACAAGATACAGAAAAAAAAAGGCTGGGAATTATCTGTGTTCTAGATTAATATTTGCTCTTATGTGCAGACGTATATAACAACATCATTGCTACAATTATAAATTCAATAGTATAACTACAAAAACAAGCTATATGTATTATTAAGGCTGGTTACTATGTTCACTATCATTTATAAAATCTCATGCTAGTAAATCTAAAGGTGGGGTGTGCTATTCTAATCCAATAAAACTTTTTATCAAAGTGAACACACACAGTCCTCTAGCTCCCTGTTCTGTGTGTACGCTGAAAAAATCCAATGTTCCCAGACAGCGCTGGCTCTGTAAACGGGAAACATAAAGTGGCTCAGACAGAGACACACAACAATATTCCAGCTAATCAGTGAGAGGTTGCATTTGTGCCTGTGCACAGGACAAGGGGAAGGCGAGGGAAAGCGAAAGGGGCGGTAAATCATCTGAAGGAGCACTGATGGAGGATTTGTTGAATTGTTGAGTTCAGATTTAAATCTTGCTCCAGAATAGTGGACCCCACCTTTAATGATTTGGTATATTACAACAACAAATAATGTTCAGAGGTAATTAAAAGTCACTTTTTTCTATTATCACTTTTGTTATATCATGAGGGTAGCTTAAATTGGTAAAGTATGAGACATTTGCTTTTTCAGTCTCTTCTTAATACATAGACTGTCGACTATGTTTATATGTTTGTATATTATATTGTATATATACTGCTATTACTTATTGTATTGTGAGTAACGACTAAATAAAATACCACTAAAAGTATGTCAGTCAGGCTGTATAGTAGCAAATACAGAAGTAAACAAGCAAGAAAGCAGTGCAACTCACTTGGTGTTGAAAAACATTAGAGTAGTGAGCAGCGTTGAGGGAGAATGAGCTCCCAGCTGTTTACACTCCCACAGCATCTCCTCTGTCACATGGCTGGGAATAACATAACCTGGCAGGGGAGGTAAAGAGCAAAGAGTTATGAAAATCTGTCCCTTTAAAGAAATGGTCAAGCAACATTCAATTTTGAGTTACAGGAAAACGATTCATCACTTAATGTTTGATCAATGACAAGAGCTATCACTACATAATCTTATTTAAAGAGATACAATCCACATAATCCAAATCTAAGCTCCAATCAAAACTCAAAGCCCATTACTGGAATCTGCTGTCAGTCACAATGTGATAAAACCCATCTTCAAATACAATGTGTATAAACATCTCTAGTCTCGAGTATGATAGGCTACAAAGCAGAAAATACTATTTTTTTCATACATCTCACTCTCTTAAAAGGCTAATTAATAATATGTCACTGTTTCTGTCAGCTGTAGGTGCAGCAAATATCAATACTGAATTGAAAAGTAACTCACTTAAATTAGTTGCAAATATGGCATTTTTATTTTATATATTTTATTGTCTATTTGGCCTTTTTTACGCTAGACATTTTGGCTGTTGATATTTTTACCTGCGAGACAACTCTGTGCTAATTCTGTGCCCTGATTGCAAGTTTGTTATACAACTGTTGTCCATACCTAAGGGATGAATAGATGGTCTCCATGGCTCCAAGATCTGGTGCAGACTGTGAGCGAAGCGAGTGTAGTACTGATCTGAGAAAACGTCATCCACACGACCGTTATCAAACAGATACTGCAGGGAAAGATTAGAGGGAAAAGCTGCGGTCAGTGTTTCCACATCAAAACCAAAAAGTACCAACAGAGATGGAACACGTGTAGAATGTAAAGAGTGTGTGTCTGTGTGTGTGTATAGTGAATTTACTTTTTGTATGCACAGAAATACATAGTAGAGAACATCAGCCTCGTAAGTCTCCCCTTCCAGCCCCCGAGCCTCTGTCGTCATCAATGAGAGACCCATGCAGAGCTCCGCTACTGCACATGACACCAAGTCCTCCTGGAAACGCAGCGCCTGGCGTCCTAAAACAGAAGCACACATTTTAGTGAATGAGATGACACATGAAAACAGAAGAGACAATGACATTATATTGTTTTACGACTATAATAACCATTGTATATGTGCACTTACGGCCAATTGGGGCCAGTTTATTTTTGTCTGATTTGTCCATCTCCGCATTTTTCCGCTGAGCCCAAAGCCGCCACACGTCCAGCCCCTCCTCTGGCTTCAGAGTGGCAGGCAGCAGCAGCTCCTGCACCTGCACCTGCTGCTGGCCTTGTCCATCTACCTCGGCTACCACTGTCTGACCCTGTACAGACACAAACACATCAACACTGTTTCATGTGCAATCATGAAATACACATCCATTCATGTATCTGGCCATGATAACAGACCAACATAGTTCAACGTGGGGGTGTCACAATTCTTAAAACCCACATCTGATTTGACTTTCAATTTTAAGGTCACTATTTGATCAAATTTTTGTTTTGTTTTTTCAGCACCAATGAAGACAGATCATTGCATGCTTTAAGGGAAAGTTTAGTTACCAGATAAGAATAATAGTTACTTATATGTATTGTGTTTGCTATCAGAACAGAAATAAAAAGTAATTGTTCAAACAATGTTACTGTGGCATCCTGGTTCATTTTTCACAACTGGGTTTTATGAAACGCTGGTATATTACTGTAGTGATGACGAAGAGCAAAGTTCAATCAAAGAATCTGATACATCTGTGACACCAGTAGAGAGACAAAAAATACTGGGAGAATATGAGAATTTGATTGATTTGGTTTTTGACTGATTTAATTCATTTTGATCAATTTTCAATTTAGAATTAAAACTGTGACACCCTTAGCTCAACTCCTGCATTCATACCTGTAGCTGCTGTGCGTCCTGTCCCGACAGCCCCTGTGTGTGCAGCACCTGCTGCTGTGGATCCCAGATGAGGGACTGTGTAGCGTTGGAGTAGCCCTGCACGGCCACTGGGATGTGAATGTTTCCGTTCATCAGCTGGGCAGGGAACAGCGTGTTCGCAGCCAGCGTGTGCACCACTTCTTCTTGGCCTCCCATTCCTCCAGCGCTGGTTATGCTGGAGACTGCCTGCGCTGTCTGACTCTGACTGGCAGGGATTTTCAGCTTGTCGTTTTCAACAGTAACTTGTGTTGGCATTGTAGTCATTGTTGTAGTGTTTGTGCCCGCAACCTGCACTGTCCCATAGGCCTCCTGGGGGATGGCAATGTGCGTGACCTGCTCACGGCCTCCGGAACCAGCAGGAGCAGAGTAGACAGGGATTGTCCAGGTCTCCCCTGTGGGACTGGTGATAGTGCCTGTAGCGCTGTAAAGGTGGGAGCTGTCCACAGTTAGGAGGTCAGGCCGCAGGGACACGTAGCTTTGCTGCTGACCCTGTCCTTGAGGGATAGCCAAGACTGTGGCTACCTGCTGACCAGGCAGGGCATAGGACACAGTGATGGGCATGTCCACCTTACGCTTCTTGGCTGGCTGGAGGACACCTGCTCCCTGTGATGTGGCAACGGTTGTTCCCAGTACCCTCCTCTCAGCGTTGTCCTGCTGCTGTGTGGGAGAGAGAGCCCCCACTGTCTGGATTTGAATCTGCTGTCCTCCTGCGACGGCTGCCACCAGCTGGGCTTGCAGCTAAAACACACAGGAGGGAGACAATAAACTGGTAAATAAATTCAAACTCTGGCCGATGGCAAAATCTGCAGTTCTGCCATGGTTTTGAGCACATGTGTACCTGTTGGTGCTGCTCCTCTGTGAGCTCCCCAGGCTGAATAAGCTGTGCAGTAGTCACACCTTGAAGCTGCTGGTGGGAGCCAGAGGGCACTTGGAGGACCTGACCTAGCATCTGACCTTGCTGCTGGCCCTGGATCTGCACCTGAAAAGACAGATATTGAGAAAATAGAGAGAAAAATTGTTGGTCATGGATACAGTGGAACAGGATTAAGTGATAAACACATGGGTGGGACATTACACAGGGGCATAAGTAAAAGGTACAAACCTGCACTATCTGTTGCTCTGTATTCTGTTGTATAGACTGCTGCTGAGACGTCGACTCCTGCATCTGTTGCTGCTGTGGCTGGACTTGCACCTGAACCTGTATCGCAGGACAGCGTCTGTCAGTGAGCTTCATTTCAAGGACAGATCTCTTAAACAGGTTGTTTTTCTTTTTTCTTTTGGTTTAGGTTGTTTTAATTGGTGATGTCATTAAAAACAAGCCTCCTCCTCACAGC
The DNA here is from genome assembly GCA_027495735.1 of Lutjanus campechanus. Lineage (NCBI taxonomy): Eukaryota > Metazoa > Chordata > Actinopteri > Lutjaniformes > Lutjanidae > Lutjanus > Lutjanus campechanus. The sequence continues at coordinate 8,675 of JAJHUR010080619.1, read as the reverse complement.
TCAGTTGGTGCTATGAAAACAGTATAGTGGGCGAAAAAAATCAAAAATCTGAGTTTTGGGCTACATTGTAAAACAAACTGCTGATGAAGAACTGATCAGACATATAAAGGGAGGCAGGTGGGATTAGTCCCAATGTCTGTGTGAATAAAAGTAGTTTGAATAAACAATAAAATAAGGTGAAGTAAATCAAAATGACGAAATAAGAAACAACTTACCTGAAATAGGGTAATTATAAATAAATAAACTAATAATTATTATATTTCATTCTAATTAATGCATTAATTAAAAAATACATATGCGTTAGAAAATCCCAACAGAGCCTCTGACACAAGTAAACTGTCATTTTGTGTGTGCCATCTGGATTGTGTCCATCTGCAGTTGCTAATGCTCAGCCATCATCACAAAAACCACCATGAAATTGGTTTCATCGTGAGGAACATATAGTACAGTCTTACACACTTATTAGAGGAGATCATTATGTGGAGAACTGGGTTTCAAATTTCTGATTAATGAGTTCTCAGCATTGATGGATAATTTTGCAATAGACAATCGCAATGCATCAAAGAACTGATTTTGTCCCACTAACCCTGGCTACAACCCATACAGTCTGTCGTGGGGTGAAGTCGAGCATAGGGCATTTGACAGAGTTGGCAATTCAGCATGGCGAGATGCCACCAAGGTTTGAAAGAATGGCTACACTACATGCCTGTGGTGACTGATTTTTAAAAAAAAAAATTTTTTTACATAACACCCAGCCATGTATGTGATCATTATATCATCATAGTGTGCTGATTTACCGGACAAGCCAGTTCCAACAATGATCCTGCCACCTCTGTGCTGTCTGTGTAGATGCAGTTAGCCTCTTGTTGGTAGACCATGGTGGTGGTGGTGGTCGTAGCATCTCCGCTTTGCTGGCTGAACTCCTGCAGGGCATCTGGACCCTTGCTAGCCAAAGACTCCAGGAACTCCTTCATGCGATGCTGAGGGATGCTCCGAGCCTTTTGCCTCACAAGCTCCTCATAGGAGCCTGTACCATCCAAGGAGTTATTCATCGCAGCTGACAGTACCTTCTTCTAAGGTAGGGATCTGAGGAAAGGCAGAACTCAATTAGGATTGTTTTAAAATAATTTGCAGGCTTGGGTACATTTTTATTTTATCTGTATCAACAATGAATGACAGTGAATCACACTTCAATAACGCTGTCAAAACGTAAAAGGGACAGTTCACTGCAGTTGCACTGAATATGGATGAACTGCCCCTTTAACAACTTAAACGCACTGAAAAGCAAAAAGACAGCACCGTATATTTCTTAAACTGTAATAAGAAGGACAAATGTGAAATCAATTAAAGCTTTAGTGTGTTTACAACCGGACATAAAGATCACTGTCTGGGCGCACCGCAGACAGATGGTAATAGGAAAGGGTTAATTCTAGCTGAGTGTGTACGAGCAGGGACAAAAGCGCGGCCACTTTCCAAATCCGATGCAGTATTGAAAGCAGCGTTGGAAACGGCAACATAATGAAAACATGCAAGTTTTGCTCACGAATTAAGTTACGATTATGTGCATGGTGCATTAGCTCAATAACAACCAACCTAACAGCTGATTACACAACAAGCTAGGTTAGCCAGGTACGCGGCTAACTAGCCGCGTGTTGTTTGCAAATAAATTTCAGCTCAGGTTGTGTTTGACAGTGTTACAGTGCGTTTGTGTACAAAAATAGCACAATAGCGGTGTAGCGGGTGATATATAGACATAAACAATGGGATCTGGAGTGACTCTCTTCTGTGGGTAACGTTACATCGACTGCATTTTTCTGTTATCTCCGGAGCTAGCATGCTAACGTTAGCGGGCGCGTTAGCTACCTCTCTTCCTCAACCGGGCCGAGGCTTGGGCCGCCCACAACCGCTTCTCTACCCTCCAAACGTCGCTCCTCTTCCAACGAGCAGGGAAGTGAAGTGCTATTGACGTTTCTCTGTGGCTGGTTTATTCTTTGTTTTTCTGATTTTCGTTAGATGGCTAGCTGTATTTTCTCTTTTTCTTAACCACTCATATTTCTGTGGGCGCCATCTTACAACACTACCTTCAGACCAATGAGCGAGCGATTTGTAACTCTGGCGTGCTCTCACGATATTTCCACGCCACGATATCGCGATAACTGGTGCTCGCTGGATAGTCTGTTAAAGGCGACACACGCAGGCAAAGTAGCCGACAAGATGAGGTAGATGTCAGTCCACCTTAAAACCCTGTTATGCCAGACAGACGCTCCTAGTGGTTCACTGGGTTCTGAATCTTTTAAGGTGGTCCATGAGAGATGCGTTGAATATTTGGGTGGTGCTCAGGGAGCTCTGGGCAGTTGAGGGTTAATTCCCACGCACTACACTCCAGCGTGGTCTGCATTTCCCACCCTGACTGTGTTTGGATCAAATACCTGCTAGTTTTATTGGGAAATGTGGAGGAGAGGGCATGGCTTTCTCTTTCACAGATATATATCTATAGGGTCAAAGCTATTTTGCAACCTATAACTTTCCTTTTCTTTGCTTTTTCTTTACATTCAAAACTTCTGTTTTTGAACCAATGCATACCATCCCCTTTGACTAATATTGGTACTGGTCCAGTATTTATTCTGTCATTATTACCCGGCTTTGTTAAATACTCGATTCTGATTGGCCAGTGACATCATTCTAAGGTCTGTTATTTTTATATAGCTGTTGCTATAACAGACAGTTGTTATGAACAACAGACCATTGCTATGGACAGTTCTGATCATAGATGCTGGAGGAACAATAAAATCATTGTAAACTCATGAAAATCATTTAAAAATTAATATTTTGTATCAAATTGTTGATTTTTTTAATATCCCTGAATCATTCTGTGAACAAACTGCATCCACATGTCACCTACTGCTTATTAGCAAAATATCATTATATACTAAGTCAAACATTTTATTCTGATAGTAAAATACCACTGGCAGGAGAATATTGACATCAGATTTAAGAAAACCAAGGTTCTTCTGATGTCCCTCTGTATCTAATATCTGGTCTAAGGTGACTAAATATGTTGAAAAGATTCTGAAATTCCCAATTCCTAAACAGCCCACCTTATTTTTTACTTAACGATGACTGCCCTCTCAGTGAGAACACCAGGTTAGCCCTCAGAAAAGTCATATTTGTAGGTTAACTACTGCCAAAAAAAAACAAAAAACAAATACACTCATGATTCTTGTCTGAACCTCCATTGTTAAGAGTGGTTGGATTATTTTAGGGACATAGCTCTCATTGAAAGAATATTGGCAGTGATTCATGAAGCACCGGCACTGTAGAGGCCTGGGATATCTTCATTGATTCCCTTTCAAACCTACATATTCTAGCACAGACAGAATGTGTCATTCTGATAAAATGCAAGGAAACCCATACATGCAGTATTACATTTATTTTGTGTTTTTCTTTCTCTTTTCTGTCTCTTTCTTTGCAAGGCCATGGTGACATATATATAGTTTGTGTTAAACATTGTTAATAGATATAAAAACTCTTGTCTTTCATATCTTCTGCATGAGTTTCATGTGACAAATTCAACAATATACAAAGTTGATCACAAAAAACACATTGCAGTTTTTTTTTGAGCAATATTTATTCTCGTCTCCTGTCAAAAGGACACACATGAGGCCCTCTGAGTCTTAAAAAACACATGGTGGTTTGGCAGTGACACGCCACCTTTGTAAGAAAGTCATGTATGGCATTTGAGAGCATCTCCTCTGTGTAACGCCAGCTCAGAGCCAAAATTAAATTAGCATACAAGAGGTCCTTGTTGAACAATGAATAAAGTTGCATACATTCAACAAAGAGGCAACACTGTAAGTGAATCATTATTGCAGCAGATATAGAAAAACAATCTAGCGGACTCTGACATTGACTGATCGAGCTTGAGACTGAGCAAAGTGATAGTGCAGTCGTTTTGTTTGCTACAGTTCCCTTATGAATACGGATGCGTAATTATAACAGTATCTCATCAGTCAGTCTCAGTCCAATCAGTATGCGTTTTCGCTAATGTTACACATGAAGAGATGCAAACAATTTGAACATGTATCTGTGGGCTCATGGGAAGCAGGAAGTGCAGCTTGATATCAGTCAATCAGATCTTCCCCGGGTCTTCTTTGAGGGTGACCGTTCTGTTGAAGACGAGCTGCAGTGAAAGAAAGATTACAGTTACGCTTCCCATCCAAAATGGTTTTAAACCAGAGCTTATTACAGAATTAATCATTAAAATGAACCAAAAACAACTTTTGTCTTATGGTACCTTGTTTGCGGTGCTGTCAGAGTCCACAGAGAAATAACCAACTCTCTCAAACTGGAATTTGTCAAAAACTTTTGCTCCCTTGACTGAGGAATCCACTAAGGCACAGCTGATCGTCTGCATGGAATTCTAAATGGCAAAGACAATAAACACATTAAACAATCACGATGACCACTGAAACATCTCACTTAATCCAACCAGGCCTGCAGGATCGCAGAGGAACTCACAGGATTGATGTCACTCAGGAAGCCGTTGGGCACTTCAGATGGATCCTCTGGGTGTTTGTGCAGGAATCTGCTCAGACAGCAGAAAGTTTTCATTAAGCGAGTTTTGTACAAGGAGTATTGGTTATGAATGACAGCGAGTGATTTTTGTGACTTACAGTCTTTCATAAAGGCGCACTTCGCACACCAGTGGCTGGCTGACCCAGTGGATGAAGGCCTTTGGTTTCTCTGCAGTGTCAGAGCTGCAACAGCTCACCTCCAGTTCCACCACTTTACCCTGAGCGTCCTGAGAGACAAAGCACATGTGACGGTTAATACTACCTTCATTAAAAAAGGTTAAACAGAAGTTAAGACGCTCACAGAGGGAAGCAAACACCTCTCAGAAAGTATAATACCAAGACCACACATTTGGTTAACATTTCACTGTAAAAAGCTCCAGAGAAATGTTCAAACATTACTTGGGACTGCATTAAATGGTGAATTGACTGTATTTAAATAGTGCCTTTACCCAAGATGCTTCACAATCCTGGACCAAGGTGGTTCCAGTGCTGGTTCAGAGCCAGAGCCTAATTTTGAACCAGTTCTTTGTGTTTTGACAGTTAACAAACTGGCTCTCAGCCACGAAAACCGGCTCCAGAACGGCACTATCTCTTTACTGGGCCAAGACTAAGAACTGCTACATCAGGGGCAGGGGGGTGGTATTATCGTGACCAACCAAAAGGAAATGTCCATCATTGTGGCAGAAAAAGATTACAATAAAGTCTAATGCAACCTCTAATGTGGACTGGAGTAGCCAGGGATCAATCTTGTGATTACTGAACAAACCACTTTAACTGCTGAGCCACAGCCACCCATTACTAAAGAGCTACTTAGTGAAAGTGAAAGTGCAGCCACAATGGATTTTGCTCCCCATTAATTTCTATGAGGAACATGGAGATTCGCGGTTGCAAATCAAGCCCTCTTTTTCTTAACACATCAATCAAAATTGATGTCTGACAGATGACATCATTAGGCTCTCCAGTGCTCAGAAGAGGGTCCAGGTGTGCACACATCCTGGTGTAAATAATGTGAGACAAAAAAAATATCACTGTGGGACACAAAGGAAAAAGGTCAGCACACATTTAGGCTCCAAATAAAGTTTAATTAAGAAATTCAGAGTATTTATTTGGAGCCGAAGTGTAGCGTGCAGACCTTTCCCCTTTGTGCTCTCCAGCATTCAGGCAGTCAGAGAGAAGGGCTGAGACGGATCTTCTATTCAGGAAATATTGTTTATATACTTGTTTATACAACTGCATTGTAAAATAAATCAAACGGCCTAGAAGGAAGGATTCGGCTCGGCTGCAGTGAGTGTTGGGACAGTCACAGAGGTAAACATAAATAAAACATCTGATGAGAAGTGGTTTAATTTTTAACTTAGTGGACTTCTGCCGTTATCCTGCTGCCACCTGATTTCACACCAAGCAAATCTAGTTTGACCACACTATAAATATCTGGAGCTGTGATTAAAATTTCCCCCCCAAATTAGATTATTTTTTATATCAGGAACAGAAGACCACTATTCTGGAAATTCTGGGAAATGCACTTGTTTCTAAGGTGCAACTTCACCTACAGTCAAAACACACTGGTCATATAAACCCTGACAACTTCCTGAAGGGGCTTTATTTGACAATGACCTGCCCATTTATTACATGGTACCTTACCAAAAGAAAAAAAAAATCATAATTTGACAGAAAATATTCATTTTAAAATGATTTTAAGAATGATTTTATTGCTGGATGCATTTTATACGTTTTTTTCCTTGGTCATATGATAAAAGATAATGACAGAATTGTCATTTTTGGGTGAACTATCCCTTTAAAACAAGTCATTTGGTGCTTTCAAAGTCAAGCTATTAAAGTAAGAGAATTAACTGGCCAAATAAAGTCAAAGATCATTCAAAGTTAAAAAGCAAAGTCCTGTTTCCCAGAATTAAATCCTGATCTGGAGTCTTACCTTGATGACCTTCTGGACAGAGATGACATACCCAGCATGCCTTAGGCCTACAGGCTGTTCTGGAGTCAGACGTTTGTAGCCCTTCTCCATCACCTAAAAAAAACATGAGTCATCCATCATCGTCATCATCATCGTCATCATCATAATCTTCTGTCCACTTTCCAGAACTTAGACAATACTTAAGCAGTGAGGGTGTTTATTTTTTTATGGATTCTTCTCTCTAACCTCTCTGAAGTCACTCTGTTCAATGAAGATCGTGCGTGAGAATGGAACCACGTGGCTTCCCTTCACCTCGTTGGCAGGGAAGTCTGGTACTCGTATGTCTGACTGAGACAGAACAGGACAGCAGAAGGAAGATTCAGCACAAACACAGAACCAACAGGACATTACAAGTCCTCAGGGAGCAGTTTACGTTTAAGTTTAGTTCTTTTATACCTTTGAGTTCTCAGGGAGGTTAGTTATGGTGATTTTGAGCGGCTCCAGCACAGCCATGGCTCTGGGTGCCGTGTCGTTCAGCACATCCCGCACACACGACTCCAGAAGGTGTGGCTCTGTCGTTGTCTGGGAAACGGTGACTCCAACCTGCCAGCAGATGTAACATATTATTACAGCAAAGTCTTCATACATGTAATTACTGGTTCATCCTTCCAGCCTCTCTGCGTACCCGTGCACAGAAGTTGTTAATGGCCTCTGGTGGGAAACCTCTCCTCCTCAGAGCAGTCAGGGTGAAGAGTCGGGGATCGTCCCAATCTCTGTAGTTAGAAAACATACTGTCTACAGTTAAATGATTCATTTCAGTCTGTAACATAAAAACAGCACAAGAGATCTTGTGGTCAAAATGCTGCACATGAAATCACAGTGAGAACAATATATGGTTTCACTCATGATTGATTTATCTATCTGCTGCAAGAGAACTGTGTAGTTACTACAATAAGTGCTACTGTAACCACTTTAAACGCACCTGGGAGGACAATTAAGCCCATTCCAGACACTGAACTCAACACGGCTGAGTTCATCGAGCTGTTAAAGTCTTGTCATTCAGACATGGGTTACAAGTATGTAAATGTTACTTACAGTGTACAGGCATTTACTGGAAGAGCCTCATGCTTGTGCAATAATTAAATCAATCTATACAATATTTCTTTTTTTCCCCAAATATAACTTTTATTGAACCAGAAATAAAAAGAAAATCTATTTTCAGGAGAGTCCTGACCAATAAAATGAAAAATAAAGAACAAATTAAAAGTCATTTAGAAACACTTTAAAAGCATCCAATGAGATCAGCTCTAAAGATTTAGGTGATTGTGCTGATTCCAAGTCGAGGGATCAGCGTACCTAAATGCCCTTTCTCCTGTTCAGTGCGGACTTTGTGTGGACAGTTAGCAGCCTTTGCATATCCTAATTTTAGTAGTTATTTGAGGTTGCATTACCCTCAAATTTCGGTAAACGACTCCAACTTCTTGAACATTGTGTCAGTTATTTTCTTGATTAATTGATTACTTGTTTGGTCTATAAAATGTCAGAAAATGGTGAAAAGTGTTTCCCAAAGCCCAAGGCGACATCCTCAAACGTCTTGTTTTGTCCACAACCAGGGTTCAAAATTAACTTTTTTGTCCACCAGCAAAATGGCTGGTGAAAGATCAACTTGCTGACAGCTAACTGATTAATGGTTTCAGCTCTAGGGTGCTTTAGTTTAAAAGTAATATCAAGTTCCAGTCTTGTAGCAGAACTCTCTATTTCCAATTTTAAAATCTGTATACCGCACTGCATGGAACTCGCTGGGATCATTTTTATACAAGGAGACCAGAGTCAGCAGCCCGCAATGACTTTATGAATGTAAATGATAGCACACATACCGACTTTTAGACACTGACAAATTCAATATTATACTAACAGGGCAGATTCTCATCCCTCACCCACTGTTTCTAACCCCAGACTTTCTTAGCACTGGTGGACAAATGCTTTAAGTATTTTAAAAGTGCACTATTTACATTCCCTGTAAAAAAATAAAATAAAATAAAAAATAAAAATAACAGACCGTTTTGTAATGTGATGTAACACAACGTAAAGTGACAAACTGACAACATTTCTTCTTTATATTGTTCTCATATATTTCCTCTGGTCTACATCTTGTTTGTTTAGTCATTTATTATTTATTGCTTTTTATT
>JAJHUR010080618.1:0-19610 GCA_027495735.1 Lutjanus campechanus | reverse complement strand
TTTTTTTTTTCTTAAAAATAGCTTTATCGATTAATCATTGCAGCTCTACTGTGTTCTAATTCAACAAGCTGGAAAACATAGATGAATTCCTCCATGAAAACCTTGATACATTACACAATAGCAACAGATAGAGCTGCAATGATTACTTGATTGTTCAATTCATCACTAACTATTCTGATAATCAATTAATACGTTTTAATAATCTATACAAAGACAAAGACAAAAAATTCAAAATTGATTTCAGCTTCTTAAATGAGAATATTTTTTGGTTTCTTTACTCCTTTATGAGAGCAAACTAAATATATCGTGTTGTGAGTAAAACAAGACATTTGAGGACGTCATATCAGGCTTTGGGAAACACCGATTTACCATTTTCTTACGTTCCAAGATAAACTATTTATCAAGAACATAATCAGCCAATTCAGTGACTATGAAAATAATCGTAGCATGCTGCAGCAGCATGTCCACAGATAGAAGTTGGACGGTACTGTGCATACAACTGATTTACGCATGTGCAACAGAGTCAGTTAATTTTGCTATATGCACCATTGTTACAACTGATCTGTCTCATAATGTTAACGAACGTGAAAAATAATTCATGCCTCTGCCCCATGATTAGGATCCACTCAGAAATTTAGATGGTTTCTTCTCTGGCTCTTGCTAGACTCTTTCATAATGATCTTGTGATTTTGTTAGAATTTTTGTGCCTTTCTGTTGTTTTTTTATTGACCCTTTTGTGCGAGGGAAACAAAGAAATCTTCATTACAAAAACACAGCACCCTCTTATGTCATGCCAGAGATGTGTCCAGTCAGTGGCTACTTCTCTGAAACAGCAGCTGGGTATGTTAGCTACTGAGTTGGATTACAAATGATCCAACACAACATATAGTGAGCACAAAAAACAACAGATAAACACCAACGGCTGCCATCAGTGGATGTCATCTTATTTGCAGATAAGTCGACTGCAGTCAAAAAGGCAGATATTGGGTGTAACCAATGTCCCGTCAATAAATCCATGCCTAACCAGCAGTTTTTTCCATAATACTGCTGACAAACAGATAAAAACACAAACTGAAAACAGAACCTCCTCAGCAGAGTTAATAATGCATTCACCTCTAATAAAACAGTGAACAGCACATGTTGGTAAATATCAGTTGATATGATGATGATGATTAGCAGCCTCACTCTTGTTTACCCACATGAAAGTCACATTGCACAAATTCATCTTGTGGCTGTGGCAGCTTTCCGATCATGCATCTGAGCATGTGCAAGTATGGTAATTAAGCGCGAGTCCAGTGGTGAGGTTGAAGGGCTCATTAGACTGTATGTTGCACCTTCACTCCGGTGCACCCCGTGCTCGCTCAATCTCCACAGTGACACGGTGGTTAATGGACAGCCTGCTGACAGTTCAGCCAGAGCAGGCAGGCCGTCCATCAGTGGAGCTCCACTGGAGGAAGGCAGACGGCCTATTTACAGCTCACTACTGTCCTCCTCCATTTAACTTCTGTCCTGAAATCTGTAAAACGAGACCAGGGCCAGGAGACGCTGTGTCTGAACTGCGGAAATTAAATGAAATTAAACCATCGCTTGACGTTTATTGTTTTTAATGGGGAAAGGCAGGATAGAAAAACTAACCATGTCTGTTGTGAACACGTTATCACATTCACACTAACTCCATCTTAACATCTATTCAGCTCACTCCTCAGATTTATCTTGCAACCTCTTGTCCGCATGCTCACCTACACCGTACAGTGTTTACCATTATGATTCCATTAGTGTCACCTGCAGGGCCCAAAATTAGCCCCAGCCACCAGACAAAAGCTGCTAAAATATGCAAGTGGCTTTGCTTCACTCACTAGCCAGAAAAAAAGGGCAAAATTTGAACTAGGGTTGCAAATTAGAAACACTTTCCTTAATCGATCATTGGCAATAATTATGATCAATGAATTAATTAAGCATTTTTAAAATACATAAAATAAAATAAAAAAGCTCAATACCTAACAATATCAAATCTGTTTTTTCCCCTAAATAAAAGCTTTTTTCCCCCACAGAAAAACATTGCACACTCTCTGACAGCATTATATAGCCTCTGGAACATATAAAGACATTCAGGCCTACACATTAAACACATATACTTGAATACAGGATAATATGTGGAGCACTCTCCTAAAATAATCTTTTATATTTCAGATCTTCATTTAACAGCAGGTCGATTAAATTTTACTTGACTACCCAAATTCTTAATGATCAATCATTGATTAATGGTTATTATCCCTAATTAATCATTATGATTCCTAAGAACATTTACCAGCCACTTGGCCGGTGGACAGAAAAATTTATTTTGCACCCTGGTGGTAACTATATGACTCCTAACAAATTAGGACTTCAAAAAACCACATAAAATGCTGCCTATAAACAAAAAATGACTGCATTATGGTCTATGAAAAAAATAAAATAAAATTTATACTGGCACATTGGACAACATATACAATACCAATATATACAGATATAGCTATGATGGGACAACACTGATTATTGGGGAGCTGTGTAATTGTTAGTCGATCATATCGACAGCAATATTGAGCCATTATCAGGCCAAAATAGCAAAACCTCTCTGGTTCCAGGGGCTTCTCCAGTTTTATATCAGTGTAAAATTTGGACTTTTGTTCGGACAGAATGTGCAGCTTGAACGTGTTAAATCTGGGAAATTGTGATGGGCATTTTTTTTTGCTGACATGCTACAGACTAAACCATTTATTTAAAAGAACAATCATTCATAGTTTATCATCCGTATGACAGGCTTAAATTGATGCAGGGCTCAGCGGCAAGGATTAGGAAAGTGGCAAAAAGAATTAAAACTATTTTGACGCTCGATGAATTGTTAAAATAATTTTTCATGCAAAATGGCACAAAATGTTGTTTTCAGCCTCTCAAATATTGAGATTTCCCACTTTTCTTTGTTGTTGTTTTTTTTATCATATTAAACTGGAAATCTTTGGGTTTTAGACTGAAAAAATAAGACATTTAAAGACATCGCCTTGGACTTTGAAAAGCTGTAATGGATATTTTTCATTGTTTTCTGTCATTTTATAGATGTTACTAAATTAAATGCTAACTTTAGTCATCATAACTAATCAAAATAAATTGTTCAGAGCAAGTAAAAACTGACCTCTGGCAAATGGGTCAGAAATCTACTTGCTCTAAACGATTTCGGCAAGTGGAAAAAAAAACAAAAACACAACAACGTTGAACTCTGTCACGGAATTCAACTACAATCTCTGCTGGCTCTCATCTCTTGTTATACATGGCTCCAAGTCAAGTAAGACAGAACCATATCGACACTGTTATCAAAAATCCACACAGTAAATGAAGAAAACGTCTAGTTTGTGAATAAGTGACAAGAAGTGTTCTATTATACTACTGAGGCAGCTTGATGACAGAATAGTACTACCAGATAATAGCAAAATTGTTACAATTACACAGACAAACGGAGAGGGAAAACAAAGCAGTCCACATTATGGAGAACACTTTGTGTATTGTTGATGCTGTGATGCAATGGGTGTATTCTTGGACACTGGGCTGCATTAACTGCAATGGTTACCATTCAGTGCAGGGTGAACAATGGCTCTGATTTGTGCAACTGCCACAACACACACGCAGTCTGGGGCCATAACATACAATAGTTATTGCCAGATACACGGCACCGCATCCTTAGCTTCTCTCTCTCTCTCTCTCATACTGTACAAACACACACACCTGAATTCCAAGCACACACACATATTCACAGCAGGTTTTCGGTGTTGGACCACCTCACTAAATTATCGTGGCAGCGAAGCAGCAGCCAGCAAAGCCTCCTGCTGTGACTCAATGTTTGCTGTCCTATGAAATAAGCCGGGCCTGGTCTACCTGCTGCTGCCAGCGAGGCTGGAAACACCCTGGCAGGGCGCACCGAGGCGTCTGGAGCAGCATGCAAATACTGAACTCACGTGAGCCCCGGTGACCTTTCAGTCATGGTGAACTGTCAACAGAAAAGGCCTGAGGGCAGGAATATACATGGAGGAGGGCTGTTCTTAAAAAGCTCCTTTCACCTGCGGTCATGACACCCAGCAGTCAGCATGAGGTCGCTGTTTAACGGGACTGGGAAGAGGAAAACACCACAAAACAACAATATCTTCATCCAATCATGAATTGCTTCAACAAATCCTCATAATAGTGCTATAATCCCCTCTGTTTGTCTTCTGCTGCAGGCTAGAAGTCCAGTGGCAGTAATATTTGTAATAACAATAATAACAAATGGGTGCAGTCAAGCCCTTTTTTTGAAATTCTGAATTTCAAAAAAGGCTAAAAGGATATTTGGCATTATCATTTGCATTGGCTGCCAAGCCATGAGCAATTATAGGAGAAATATTGATGTTATTAGTAACACCTGTGCTTTTCCTACTATGTCAACCTGTCTGCTGAGAAAAAGGGCCCATTTGAGTTGCATGATTATGATTCAGGAAGTCAACCCTAAGAATTGGTACTGTGGCTGATAGGGCTGTAAGATATGGTAAAAAAGTTATATTTCGATTATTTTGACTGAAATTGCGATATGCGATATGACAATTTTTATTTTCAATGAAAAAGAAAAATCTTTTAAAATCATGTTTTATGTGACACTTGTTGTGATCTGTCTGGGTTCTGTACCAAACAAATGTTTGCTTATATCTGGAGAACAAGATTTTTAGGCCAGGGCGTCTCTGCAGCATCACAGAACTATAATGCTGTTTTCTCACATATTTTTTCTTTTTCAAAAAATTGCTATTTGGTTCTGGTTCTGCGATTTGGACATGGTCATATTGCGATTTCGATAATACTGCGAATAATTGTGCAGCCCTAGTGGCTGATATGCCTATTTTATTGAATCGGTACCCAACTGAATGCTAGTCCTGTGCTTACTTTTATTTAACAATAACTAAAGTCGCAGCCCTTCCGCCACCAACCACCAAGCAACCTAACTTTGGAAACAACATGAACTGTAGTCTGTGGAGAGAGACGGATCATATTTTGATCCTGTTGGAATTTTGCCACGAATTTCATATATGGTGTTTGTCAATTTAAAGATTAATTTTACAGGTCAAGAAAGTCTCCACTTGTTGCAAAACTATTCAAGGATAATACTCTGAAGATGCGCAATTAGAAAGACTGCACACTCAGAAGTTACATCTTGACTTTCTCCTTCCAAAAGCTCACATGAGCTGCTGGTCTCGGGCACACCGGAGGGGGTGTGCCTTCACCTCTCTATTGTGTTTTGTCCACTTTAGCTGCCTGTTTCAGCTCTGAGTTGTAAGGAGGCCTGGGCGATGTAGCTGAAAAAGGTATCACGATAGTCATAGTCATAGTCATATTGGTCGATATAGATATTTATTGCTCATATAGGTCACGACAGAAGACACTGCTGTCCTCCAAAGAGTGGAAGTGTCTAAGGTGATAAAATAACTTTATTGATTTATCACTGGGTGACAGACTAAATCAAATATCATAATAATTTTGACTAAATACCTTGATATTGATATTGCAACAATATTTTACAAAATATAAGCACTAGGGTTGTAAATTTTGTGCATCTTTCTTAACTGATAATTGAAAATGCTATCAATTAATTAAGCATTAAGAATTAATATTATACATAATGTGTGTTCCCTTATTCAACAAATGCCTTGGCCAGACAAAACAATGTGAAAGCAGGCACAATTTCTAGACTATTGATTAATTATCGATTAATACATTTTTAATCAGTTGCATTTTTAACAGTGATTAATCAATAAATGATTAATCATTAACATTAATACCATGAGATTTTTTTGATAAATAATCACCAGTAATGTGGACATAATGACTAAGTGGCCAAAGACAAATAATAGAACAGCTAAAACAGTTTGGTAAGATAAAAAAATTACATAATTTCACTGTAATATGATATCTAGTTTCATATCACTAAACGCTAAAATTCTGATATATAACCCAGCCCTAGGTGCAAGGCTGGTCCCCTTTAGAGCAGCGTTTCTTGCAAGGTATCAGCTATCCACAGCTTACATCAAGTGAAACAGAAGCTTTAAGGGGAGCTGCAGTAATAGTGAAAATGATGGGTGACCCACAGCTATGTGTCACATCTGCCAGCTGATATGACAGCTACTAACAACTCAACCAGTAAGATAAGGCACCTGAAAAGAAAACAGCACATAGCAAGTTCACACAGGTGAAAGGAGATAATATCATGGTGCTGAATGTATTGCTTAGAAAAACCAACCCATTTCTGTTGAAAGAAAATGTGTTTGTTTGTTTTTTGTCATCGTATAGTTTGTGGAACAATGGCACAGCTTAATGTTACCACCATCATGACATGACAAGAGATTTACACTGAGGTTTGTGACCACTTACTAGATTTACTCCAGTATATTGGTTTAAAATAGTTACAATGGCTTTTGTATTAATGTTAAGCTATTAAATCGTCAAACAAATGTCAAAAAGCAAACTCAAGTGTGCACTTGAACTGTAGGGAGCTGTGTTATTTGAGCAACTTGGGCAATCGATGAATTACACTCATATTCCACTCGGTCTTGTTATAACACATACAGAGGACTTTTAATGAGATTATAATATAGGCAACAGCTCGTAGTGAAACCACTTAAAAAATGTTGCCTCACTTTAGTGCTCTTTATTTTAGATGAGGCCACACCATCCTCCAAGGCTTAGTGCACTGCACTGTTGCACAGGGAGAAAAGCAGAGTAGACAACACACACCCTTGCTGTGCATCTTTGCTAAAGGATTAACACTATGTGCTGGTGATTTATACTGATTGCAGGAAGACCAGGAGCAAAATGGTTGAGTAACTCTGAGGTGAAGGAGCCTGTGCAACAGCCAGTCAAACTGACGATTAAATATTAAACTGATAAAATGTTAAGGAAAGGAAAAATAAACATTCAAGGCCTTAACAATAAGGACTGCCCGACCGCCGAGGGCAAAATACAAAGTCAGGCTAGGAAATCTAGCCACTCGCTTGCCTGATCGGGCAAGTGGTAAAAAAGAATTGAGTATGTTTTTTTTTTCCTGGAGCTAATGGTGGAAGTAGGAAAGGACTGAGCCATCTCACTTCCTTCTCTGTTGAGAGTTGCTCATGCGTGGTACAGATAAGGCGCTCAGAAAATGGTGGCAGGTAAAGAGTTTATCAGCATTTCAATTATCCTGGAAACAGAAGCATAGTTGGGTGGCATTACATTCAAGGATGTGGGCGAAACTCAAACTAGATTAAGGCTGGAAGTTATGTCTATTATATTAATTATATTTGACTATAAATGAATCTGTGATATAGCAGATGACCGTAGCATCATTTTGGGGTTTTCAGTGTTTCCACTGGTTGCTGCTGAGGGGCGGCTACTTTACTTCAGTCAGCCGTAAAGTGTGTAGTTCAGCTCAGATCACAGTATAGTTGTTACAGAGAGGCTGTATGTTGTGTTTGCTGCCACAGAAAAGAAGTACAAAGTTCCTGTTAACCTAACGTTACAACAGCTTCTTCTTGTTCTCTTCACAGCAGAGCTGGTTCATGAAAAGCAAAATTAGCTAGCGAGTAATGGGAATATTTTTTTTTTTTTGCTGCGGCAGGAAACAGCTACCTGCAGCTTCTAGCTCTGAGAAGTATCTGGGAGACCTCCAGATTTAAGCTGTTTTAATTGACTTGACCTGACTCGTAGCAGCTAACTAGCTAGCTCACCTTTACAACAAACTCCTGTAGACCTCCATCACACAGGTTACCCACAAGCCCGCCTTCTTTAAAGGGGAAGTCTCTACCAATAACACCACTACAAGTAAAAGTTCAGTGTTCTAAACTTTACTAAGGTAAAAGTATGTCAGTTTTATAGCAACAATTTAATGATGGTGTCAAAAGTACATGTAACATTACTGACTGTGCAGTAAAATGTCTCCTGTCAGTATTTTACTATTATATCTGATGTTTTTGAATTAATATTACTCCTGCATTCATGTGTATGTTGCATTTTATTGCTGTAGATGTTTTAGGTTGTGCTCATTTTAACTACTTATATCTTATATCAAAAAAGTATCTAGATATTATTTTTAAGCCATTTTGCAGAGCCCTAAACTATATTGCACAGTCTGGAGTAAGTTTGAGAGAAAGGCAGATAAAACAGGGTTGTTTTTCAAAGGCACGACAAGTTTCTAAAAAATGCCACTGAAGTGCCATAACAAGAGCCAGCATCTCGCCAATGCTTGTACAGATCATGAACACTGTGGCAAGTCAGGTAATCGCAAAACTGATGAACCACAGTGCATCATGCTTCAAAAACACATCCCTGCATACCCTGTTTATATTGCCCTTAAACAGAAAAACAGGGCTGACCTGGGTGTGCAGTGCTACATCAACAGATATTATATGATAATTGCTAACAAATAAAACATAGGGGAAATTAAAACATTTACCTCAGGCAATAGGATTTCTGACCCACTTGACCCCTGCAATCATCTGGAAAATATTTAGTCAAATGTCAGATGCAATCATAAACTATATGGAGGGTGCACCTAATCAATAGACTGTCAAATCGTGTCCTGGACAGTCCTGCTATCTACAGCCAACCTAATAATAAACTATTGTGTATGAAGCAATACACCATGCAAATCTAGCAGCAATCTAAATGACAGCCTGCCCATGTTTCCATAGCAAACACCCTGCTGGAAGCCTCTGTGGCAGCAGTACACAAATCCACATCCACAAACCAGTGAGCACGAGGTAAGAATGCAAAGCGGCGGTCTATCACCCCGGCCGATAAGGACCGCTGACGTCCACCAGAAATGCCAGGCAGTGCAGTTCTCAGGTGACTGTTAGACTGTGTGTCAGAGCAGTTAGACTGATGATGACCACGGTCGATGCATTACTGAACTGTGTGGAGGTCAACCACAAAGGGTCAAATGGCCCGTAGAGGAGGAGTTCCAGGAACTTTCTAGGAAAATTCATAAAATAGAACTTGATTCATGAGAACATCTGAACACAAAGGATATACAGCTGGTTTCAAAAACATTTATATATCACTGTACATCTTCCTCAACCCTGCCTATATAAACAGACACACTTCTCAACAAGGGCCAGTCTCTCAATAAAAAGGTCACCATAGTCACTAGAGCTGAAACTAAGCATTGTTGTCATCATCAATCTGGAAATATTTTCACAATTAATGGATTAATCGTTTAAGCTAAAATATGTCAAAGATTATGAAAAATTCTCATCACAATTTCCTGGAGCCCAAGGTGATGTCTTCAAATTAGAGTCAAACGATACTGGATTTTGGGGGTCAATGTTGATACCGATATTAGGGAATAAAAATATCCCAAAATCGACAACAGCCGATATTGTTTATATAGACCAGGCTTAGGTACTATAAAGGTATTACAGTATTCTAGGGTATTAAGACATCCAGACAGTATGATATTCAATACGGTGCTAAATACAGACGTTCCTCTTTATCAAACTGAGAGAGATGCTGTACTGTAGTGCAAAGCACTCATCTGTGCAGCAGTGCAGCTGAGCATTGAAAAAGAAGAAAAATGCTTCTGTTAGGGATTATTTTGGATGCATTGCTGATGATAAAGGTAAGCTGACAAACACTGTAGACTACTGATGGGTCAGAGTAGTTTCATCATGAGTTTTTAACTTAAGCGAGCGTGAAGAGGGTGAGCGACAGACTGATTACTGTCTATGGTGGCAGACAGTGACGGTGAATGTGTACTGACCGGAGGACAAGCGGAGCTATGAGGCTGACAGTCTGGCAGTAAATGAGCGTCGACGGCGCTGTATATGTACGGTATGTTTCAGTTTGTCAGTGAATAAAAGCTGCAGCTTCTCAGACCAAAGCAGAACTCCTGTGTGTGTGTGTGTGTGTGTGTGCTGTTTCCTCGCTGTGGGAACACTGCCGCTACGACAATCAGCTTCACCTACGTAGAGTAACACTACAGTACAGGGGAGTACAGTCAGTTCAGACATTTCACACAAGTTTTACACTAATACCGCCATAATACCATACAACTTCAACTTTATTTTTGCTGGTTATGCAGCAAGCACAACATCAATTAAGAAAAAGTCTCAAATATGCATACATTTCTCCCTATCAAGTTAAATATGAAAACAATCTGCATTATATTCTGTAAAACAAATAACTTTTTATATCAGTGCTTATCAGCCAACATACAGTATGTGCCACTGCTGATTGCTATAGTGATGATAGGGTCAATATCGGGCCAATAATATTGGTAAGTCAATATATTGGTTGGGCTCTACTTCAAATTGCATCTTTTGTTCAACCAGAAAATGTCTGACATTTTTGCATGAAAAATGACTGAAACCATTAATCAATTATCCAAACAGTAATACTATTAATCATTGCAGCTCTAACAGCCAGGCTGTTCAAGTTATCAAGCTTCACAAAAGTTAACACCGACTGTAAAGAACAACTGCTCTCACAGAGCTGAACCAGGATTTCTCTGAGCCCATCTGCAGGGATGGGCGGTGACACTGCCAGGTGTTACGACATAATGCAACGCAACACAACAGCTCCACAATCTATGGCTTCACTTACCATCAAGGTGAGTCACCAACTCTGGCAATTGAACATTATCAGGGGTCATCTGTGGCAGGTACAGCACATACAGTCAGCTGCTACTGCTGGAAGAATTCTTGCTCCACTGTAAACTGCCATTTAAAGGAGATTACTTTAAACATTAACCTTGATGTGACTCAACACACAGTCGCACTAGCCTTCCGGATCATTTCACAATGCCAGAAGGTTATAAATGCTGCATCTGAGTTCCTGACCAATCTTTTTTTTTTTTTTTTTCTATCAGTTTTATACACTGAAGGACACAATGAGCATAGCCAGCTGCTCGGGGTTATTGCAACATCCAGCATCTCAAGATCTAGCCATTCATTCAGAAACAAACACTGCGCCAGAACTGATCCACTATCAAAAAACTGGACAGTTTTGACAGAGCTCAAACTCTAACTTTACATTGCCATTACCCTTGTGAGCGACCCAGCTGATTCAATATTTGAACTTCAGGTGACTTTTCTCTTTAAGGCTCTAACACCACTAACACCTGCTAACATCTGACTTTTTTTTTTCAGTGGGGAAGAGAACTATCTGCATTCACTCCTGGGTCAAATGACTGTGCAGCAGACATCGGTTTTATGGTCTCCAGCTCTGATCAGCAGTGATGTAAACATAAAACCTGGGGTGGACAAGGTATTTTTGACCCTTTTGGGTTGAGGCAGTTCAGGCTTGTTGCCTCTTTTCCTCCTTTTTCATAGACACGTGCTGTTTGACTTGGTGTGTATTTATCAATGAAGCGCTGGTATTTACTTCCTATACATTCTTCATAAGAAAAGTCCTGTTATTTTGTTAGCTAAAAGATTTTACGATGAAGCAGCAAAACCAGCAAATGTTGCATTTTCATCAGCAGTAACTTAACACAACTCCAATCCAGCTGAAAGCAAACATAAACAGTGAAATAAAGCAGATACCTGACAGTACAAACAGCGCCACAGAGGAGAAACTGAACTTCAAATCACACAGATTCATTTGGAAAACCATCTTTCTCTCTACTCTCCTGCACGCACACGAGTTGAGTCTCAGCTTTCTAGAGCACAACTCAGGAAAACAGAAAGGCACGCGTTTAAAAAGAACACACACACATTTACACGCTAATTTTGGTGTACATAGCATTTGTTATGTATGCAGTCTTGTGCCTTTGTCTTCTATGAATTTTTTCACACATTTTATTATGTTCAATCATCCTGCCATTTAATACACTCTTTGGGAAAAAGGAAGAGGACTTTCACCTCTGAACATCTGGACAGCCAATTCTCTACTCTGGTGTAGTGGACTGTGTCCACCTCCTGTTGCGGCTTTTTATAACATTAACCTCTTCAACTCCGTGGGGACGTCCATGTCCGCAGCCAACTTTACCATCTTTCAGAGGCTGTTGTGGGCTTACTTTTAAAGCTAGAGTGAAGATACCGGTATAATATGAAATTAGAAGACCTAAGGAATTAAATGGTACCAGCTGTGTCAAGCTAGCTTGTCAGAAAAAAACATTCCAAAGTTCATGTTAAAAAAAAATGTAGCAAGGGAAAAACTGGCACCACCATTTTCAAAGTGGTCCCCTTGACCTCTCATCTCAAGATATCTCAATCATAATGGATTCTATGGGTGCCCAGGAGTCCCATGCAACAGTGTTTCCCAGTCCAGGTAATTGGGGCCCACTACCATTTTATATTGTTTAAAACATGACTGGAGGTGGTGTGTCAAAAGTGAATGCAGCATTAATTATGGTTCCTCACTGAGACTGGTTTGCATTCAGTGAGCTCATATGCATTCATGTGGTAGATGAGGCAGGTTAATCTGACAAATCTCTCCTCTAACTGGCAAGTTTCTCTTCTTTACTGTGGCAAAGTCCTGCCAGTGCATTCCTATTTCTTGCTTTCTATTACTCTTAACTGTACAAGCAGATAAAATTCATAAATAGCTTTCGATTGGTGCAGCAGTATTGTGACCTCAAATTCATGGTGCTTAAAATGCAGTGCACAAACTGATCCAAGTTTGGTCTATCTAAAAATATGCTCATCTAATAGTCTAAGCAGATGCAAATATTTGAGAATCAAACACTTGCGTAACCTATTTTGAGTCTAAAGTGATGAAATACTACTACTTTTACTCTTGACATATGTTAGCAGTCACTCAGTGTTGCAGTAGCAAATTGTAAACAAAGTGAACAGACGGCGCACAATCAGCCCTGCGAAATGAGGCTTGAAGGAAGCCTGACTGATCCTGGGTTTACTACAGGAACACATCAAAGCCTAACCTTTCAGACAGGATGCTCCCTGACTGACCATTATCCTACTGGTGTCCTACGAGAGCGAGCTTACATGAAAACTGACCCCCATAATTGCTGCAGTCGGGCCTGCTGTGGGAATTAGGAAGGCTGCCATGTGACCGGTCAGATAAGGCTGGATGGCTGGATAATTCCACCGCCTGTGTGAGCGTGAGTGTGTATGTGTGCGTGTGGTCACATGTGATCATCAGAGTGGGAATGGCAATCAGCTTGAGGAATGTCCAAACCACCACACAAGGAGCTGACATGGAAAAGGGGCCATTTGGAAAATAGAAGGGACACCAAGTAAAGGTTTGTTCACACATGGACTTCTAAGAATTCTGGCTGAAAATAACTCACAGTCATCAGTAATAGACCACAATCACTTTAGAGCTGCAACAATAAATTGACTATAGAGTTCTTTGACAACTAATTTGATAATCGATTAATCACTTTGAGTTATTTTTTAAGAAAAAAATGGCCAAATTCTCTGATTTCAGCTTCTCAGATGTGAATACAGTTTGGTTTCTTTACTCCCGTCTAGTACTTTTGGACTATGGACAAAACAACACATTAAGAAGATGTCATCTTAGGCTTTGGGAAAAACTGAACAACATTTTTCACCATTTTGTGGACCAAACAACTAACCGGCTGATCAAGAAAATATTGACAGATGAATCAATGATGAAGATAATTGTTAGCTGCTGCCTTAAATCATTTATATGAATATAAATAGAGCCAGACAGACATATAAGTTGACTGTTATTATGGGCCCAATACTGGCCTAGCCCTGCTATATCTGTCAGTATTGGTACCGGTGTATATTTTGTCAGATATTATCTTACAGAACATAATGCAGATTATTGTTTTAAAGGCAGTATTTTATGTGTATGATTTTGATCCTTGTTTTAATTCAAGTTGTTCTATTTGTTTTTTGTTTTTGTTTTTTATTAAAAACACCAGTAAAAGTTAACTGTTTCAATAAGGACAGTTCAGTCTTATGTCCCTGTAGGACCCTGTATAACTGCACTGGTACAGATATGACAGTGTCCTGGATGAATGTGTAACAGCCTCTCACAGCGTGGAATCCAGACAAAGTTCAGCTGTTGCCAGCCCAGGGAGTAAAGTACAACCAAGAGGCCATCAGTGAAAACATCTTCCTGATAAATGCTCACCCACATCTTACATAAGTGCACCAACATACAGACCGCGTCAATTACAACACAGCTTCAGCATATAGTCAGGTATGCATATGACTGCAAAATGTTTTTCTTAAAAGGCACTTCTATTTCCATAGGTGGTGAAAAAACAGGCTTAGGAGATCCTGTTTGTTTGATGTTTATCAGAGATCAATCAAGGGCTCCAACAGTTTGAAAAGAACTGCCCACAGGCTAAATTCTGAGACTAACTGCAGCGACAGCAACGTGAAGCACATCTGTTTGTTGTTCCGCCAAATGTCCTGACCACACAGCTAACGTTAGCTAACCCTAACATGAACGTCCATGAGCAACCTGACAGTACTCTAGCACAAACACTGGCGATAACCGTTAGTTCATATCACATGGCCAGGCTTGAAATCCGCCAGACGACGTCTAAAACAAACAGTCTGCAGGCATTCCCTCTGGGAACTGTAGTAGCTGTAGCCGGCTAACTGCCTGCCTAGCTAGGAGACAAGTAAGCTAACAGCAGCACAGATATTAACCTTACTCAACGTTAGCTGGCTAAGATGATAAGAGCTGGGCAAAGTGGCACACTGTATTGTCAAAAGTTATCATCACACAGTCAACTGTTTTGGCAAATACTGTCAAGCCACAGCCCATCCCTCCACGTTAGCCAACATGAAGCAACGGTGTCGTAGCTATGGCGAGAACGTCACGCCAAACTCCGTCCAAATATCTGTCAATTTTACGTGACCTTGCTTATAAGCGAAGACACACGCCTCACAAAGCACAATTCAACACCATTTCCATATTACCAGTGAGAATTACTCAATTCGGGATAGATAGAATCAATATAATGGCATTTAGTTATTATTTATTGAAGCTTTAATTACTGGGAAACGCTTCCTACTGCAGCCCCACGTAGCGTACTTATGAGGAAGGCGACTGCGGAAAATGCAGGCTTATCTATTGTTAAACTTAACATATCATTAAAATCCGGGAGGCTTTCCGACATTTTTCTACGCCGAATTGAATAATAGATCCCATCGGTGTCGCTGGGGTCGTGTATTATTTGTTTTATAGGTGTTTATCTAATCTAATAATCTAGGCCACTTAAACCGCTAAATTTTAACGGGTGGTCAGGACGTCCTCCTCTTCTGAACCGGACTAGCCTAAAAGCTGACAGTTAGCTAAGCTAACGCAGTTGAGGTGGATTTAGCCCGTTGCTTTTCGGCTTACCTCTCTTGACGGCCTCGTCATACGACAGGAATCCTATCCTCGACTCTTTGGCCCCCATGCTCCCCTCATTTCATTGCCATGTGAGGAAAGGAACGTTATGGACTGAGTTGATCAGAATTCTTTGTCGCCTTATCCGTTTATTGTGAAATGGGTTCCTGGTGGTGTGTGTATGTGGTGAACGGGTGAATGTTTTCAGCGACGCCTCCATTCTGTCACATGATCTGACTCCACAGGTCAGTTGATCACATCCTTCAAACGCTTGTAAACACGATTGTTATGACGGAGGGAACAGATTTATTTTGGCCTCAGTAACTCTATAGGTGTTTTCTCTCTCGTCTTGCAAATTACAAGAATGCATTTTGACTCATTATGCGCAGTCATACCTCGCTGTCATTGCGTGTGCATGTGTGCGACTGTCTGTGGAGTGCAGGCATGGATGTAAGTTAGGTTGTAAAGAAGTGCGAGTAGCACCACCTTGTGGTCACTCTGCAGAATAGCACTAGTTCGCATTCTGTTGTGTTGAAAAGGGAACCCTTGATTTGTGAAACTCTCGCGAGACTTGTCGCGTTGTTTCTTTATTTCGCACGTGGTACAAACTTATCATGTTTTATAACGTGACAACATTTTGGTTAAAAATGAATAAGTTTAGGGACAAATTACACTTGGTTAGGGTCAGAGAACGATCACGGTTTGGGTTAAAATGAACACTCTCGCGAGATCATTCGCGGGTGTGGGATATCCTTTACCCCACAGCGACCTCCAATGGCACGTACATCGGGGGCCAGAGTAATACCTCATTTATAAGTTTTCAATATATTTTTTAATGATGTATTAAGTTGCACTTAATTCATATTAACAAAGCAGTTAATATCGGCGCTAATGGTGACTCTGTGCCTTTCTCAAATTTAGGGTAAGCCTTTCAGCCGAACTCCATTAAATATATATATTTATTCTTGGCTGGTTCACTGAAGACATACCTGCCTCGTAGAGCAACCATATACAGTCTGTGAGAGCAACACTAAGACCACTTTGGTTTTGTTTTATGGCAAGCTGTTTTAACATTTAATACCTAGGCTGGATATGTGTTGCAGTCAGATATCCGTAATTCAGTTCTTCCTATTCAAAAATAACATTTCAGATATCCACAACATATGTATATGTGAGTTGTGGATATCTACATCTAAATTACGAAATATCTGTAATGACAAACCCCATACACATGAATGGGGGAAAGTGACGTCATTTGTCCTAGTAAGAATGATGTTGTGGATATCTGAAATGACAATTGTGTATAGGAAGAATGATGTGGATATCTGAAATGTTATTTTTGAGTAGGAAGAATTGAACTACGGATATCTGCAACACATATCCAGCCTAGCTATTAAATGTTAAAACGGCTTGCCACACTGCGACAGCTTGTCACCTTCCTACGTCACCTCGTTGATACGAAGAGGAAAGCACCGACAGCACGCCGCGGTGACGGTCTCCACTAGCCGGTGGACCCTGTGCGGGGATACAATCATGAACATGTAGACGAACATATAATGCCAAATGCAGCGTGTTTGTTTTGATATCTCACGAGGAGAGGTCGGCTTAATAGGCAGGTTGCATCATCTTTTCCGGGGATGAGGCGCCGCTGTATGCAGTCATAACTCACCGGAGATGGGCCTCAAAGTTCTGCTGTACTGGCCAAATATTATTGGTGAGAATATTATTGAATTTTCATGATTTGTATTGTAGTTTGTTTACGCGCAGGGGCGTCGGTTCACCGTGACATGGCAACTGCGAACCGGGTAACTTTGCCATTACTGTAGTGTAAACATACATTAGCTAGAGTGCTAAAAATTATAGCATCTCTTAGACGGATCCTAGATGGAGGTCACTTAATTATGATTATAGTCAGAACAGAATATAAGAAACGTGTTGATATAAATTAAATAAGTACATTTGAGTAGATCTTGGCTACGGGGTCATATCAGGACAAGTGCCATGTGTCTGTCCCACACATAATCCCCTTAGTCCTTCTTCTCAGTTATGCATGTGTTGTCAATGGTGGAAAGTAACTAAGTACATGTACTCAAGTACTGTACTTTAATGCGATTTTGAGGTACTTTCTGCTATGCTCCATACTTCCACTGCACAATATTTTAGAGAGATACATTGTACGTTTCACTCCACTACATCTCTTTTATGTTACGTTACAGATTCAAAGTAATAACACAAAATATTATCAACAAATGAGAAGAGCCACACAGATATATTGGTCAGCTGATATTATTAGGCCTAGCACAGATATATCTGTATCTGTGCCTGTTATCTGTTTTTTTGTTTTTTTAGTTTACTTAGTTATCATATACATTGGAATTACTTTAATTTAATTTAATTTAATTTAATTTAAGTATTATTATTAGTTTAGTAGTAGTATTGTTATAGATTAAGCTACACAGCGGTATATTAAGTAATTAAAAATTTGCCCCACTTTTCCCAGCTCCATATTTAAAGTGTTGCACACATTAATCTATCAGTGATGATTCAAGGTTCAAGAACTTTATTGTCATTGTGCAGGCACAGTGATCCCCAAATGGTGCTTGTATTCACACATATTTATATGGAAAGAATAAATAGAAATAAAAGGTCTTAGTGATGGAACTCACGGAAAGTACAAAAATAAGAAAAAACAAATAAAGATACAGTTAACAATAAAAAAAAATATAATAAAGGACCGTAGCAATTCAAATAACACTACAAAAATAAGCAAAATCAAATATGAAGGTTCATAAATAAGCAATATAAAATATTTAAGTACAAAAAAAATGTTATTGTTAAAAAAAAATAATGATCCAAAATGGGCTATTCTGCATAATGAGTACTTTTACTTTTGGTACTTGATGTATATTTTGATGCTAATACTTGTGTGCTTTTATTTTAGTAAAGTTTTGAATGCAGGACTTTATTTGTAATGGAGTATTTCTACACTGTTCTACACTGTCTTTCAGGTTACATTAGGATCGGCCTTGTGTTTGCTGCGTGGGCTGCCTATGAGACACCGTCCCTCTTTGTCTCTTTTTACTCAGTCTCCGTGGCACTTGATGGTAAAGTGTCCCATTGTTTGCACCAACATCATACTGGTTTCTTTTAACATTATTCACCAAGGACATTTTGAAATCTAACAGTAGGAAAATCTGAAAAGATGCTCGAGTTCCATTGAGCTACTTCAGTTTCAGGGTCCCGGTGTTCTTTGTGCTGGCTCACTGTCACACTGTTGTTGCCTTGTGAGACTTTTCAATAGAACAGAGCCATCGTTAATATAATTAGTAACACCTGTGGTTTTCCTGCTCTAACAAGTCAAAATGTGATGTTTTGCACGAACTGCAGACTGAGTTTTTTAAAGACACAGACCACTGCTGTAGTACTGAGGCCTTTCTCACACTTCTAACCAGAGCTGGGAGGGTGACTTTAAAAATGTGTTCCAGTACAGTTACTAATTACATGTTAAAAATGTAGTCAGTAATGTAATCCAGGTATCACAAGATTAAAGTAATGTAACTTGATTACTTTCTGTTACTTTTGAGTCCTTCAATATGGTGATAATGTTGAGCCTAATATAGTGATTTTAGTTTTAACAAATGATTATTTTCATCATCGATTAATCAGCCCATTATTTTCTCAATCAATCAATCGTATGTTCCATGAAATGTCAGAAAATTGTGGAAAATGTTGATCAAAGCTTAAGACGGAAACTTCAAATGTCTTTTGTCCACAGCTCAAAAATATTAAGTTTGCTCTCAGAGAGGAGTAAAGAAACCAGAAAATATTCACATTTAAGGAGCTGAAATCAGAGAATTTTTACTTTTTTTTAAGTAAAAAAATGACTCAAAATGGTTTGTTGATCATCATAACAGATGAAGATTCATATATAATTGATTTATATCCAAAGAATCGATTAATTGTTGGAACTCTAATAGGATGCCAAGTCTACTTACTGACAGGTGTCACATTTTGAAACATGAAACTTTGTTGTGTTTTCCTTTAATTTCTCTCCCTTCTGTAGAATTCTGTCATGAACACAATTTTGGTTGTTTATAGCACAATAACATCTGATTAAAACATTTTGAGCATGTATATGTATATAAAGATGTTATTTAGCACAGCTGTGTGCTGGAAAAGCTTGAAAAGTGCTTGAAAAGTGCTTGGATTTGACTTCAGAAGAGGTGGAGGAACCCTGTATGTAGCACCCAGCAACCCTGCAAAGGATAACCTGTTATAGATAATTGATAGATGGATCTAATTAATCAAGC